>JADDOH010010281.1:0-15574 GCA_016648135.1 Agrypnia vestita
ATTTAAAGAAGTTCGAAGGAATATAGTTTCGGGGAAAGTAAAACCGCTACTTGTGCTTACATGTAAAAAGAAATATTTTATTATTTATTTGTTTACGCACATTGTAGGCTATTACATATTGTTTTATATACTTCTTTCTATATATAATAAAGAAAGAAGTAGGTATACACAACAATATCAGGTTATAAAATATAAACTAATTTAAAATATAAATATAAACTACATATATAAGCAGTGAAAGTATTGGGTATAAGCATTAAAATATGAGTATAAAAATTAAAAATATAAATAAGTACAAAGCAGTAATGTGTGTATAAAAAATATATTAGGTACATATCATTACATGTGTACAGGGTTATATGGAAAACATTAATAACCTCGCAGGACTATATTCCTGCCTTGATTATGAGTCGAAAGCTATCATGACCTAATATAAATAGTTATGGAGATATGCGACATCAAAGTTTGAATTTTTTCAATATATCTGACTTATTTTTTGGAAAACGTTGGACTATCACTACACTAACTCAAATCATTCATTCGTTTCAATACAAGTTAAATAAAATGATAAAAACCTTTACATTTATTTATTATCTATAAATTTATAAATAAATACATAATTTAAAAATACTTTACATTTGAGATGTTATCTAGAAATTTATTGAAGAATAAATCTTTCGAAGTCAGGCTTTCACTTTGTGGTGACATTATTAATAAATAAATATATCTGTATTATTTGTCAACTTTAGTTTAAGGCTCAATCTGATTCCCGAAACATGTAAAAAATCAATAAAAAGTGGTGTAAACAAAATTATAATAGATTTATTTTTTTATCTATAAAGTTGAAAATAGATCAACTAGTTGACGAATTCAACTAGTTGATCGTCTCGTCGATGGACGGACGTGGACGACCCATCCCTACTGTCTAGGTGTTTGTGTTGTTACTTTATAAAAGATGAAAATTATAAAATGACACATCTTTAATAGGTAGTTATATAATATGTGGCATATCTATTGCAAATTGTATAAATATATATATAATTGTACCGTTTTTATATCGAAATCATTACAGTAATTTATATCGGATATGAAAAATTCATTCTCTTTAATACAAGTCAAATAAAAAACTTCGAATTCCAATTGGGAAACATTCCAAATGGAATTTTTTCAGGGTTTTTATCATTTTATTTACCTTGTATTGAAACCAATGAATTTTTCGTAATCGATATGTGTTACTGTAATGATAGTTCAACGTTTTACAAAAAATAAGTCAGAAATATTGGGAAAAAAATGCAAACTTTGATGTCGCATATCTCCTTAACTATTGACATTAGGTCATAATAGCTTGAACATTTTCGACTCATAATCAAGGCAGGAATATAGACCTGCGAGGTTATTAATGTTTTACAAATAGCCTTGTATATTATGAAAACTTTGTAGGTGACTAAAAATTTGTATGGAAACGTGTTAGTACAAAATATTAAAGAACTCAGCCAAAGAATCCTGGAAGGCAGACACCGATGAAGACACAGCAAAGTTTATAGCGTGAACTAATATTTGCGAAAATTAATTCGTGCGATTCGAGTCCGCCCCTGGTACACTCCCGCTCCGTAGCACAATATACCCAGAACAGTAGTTTATCTCCGGCCTGTCGGCGAGTTATTAGCCTTCTCTTTCGTTGACGCTAGGGTTGTTACTTTATTTTTACTCCCTTTCGTTTAACTCGTAACGTCTGAGATTCCGACGCATAAGGTAGACACGAAACCCGAAAATTTCTGTAATTAATATACCTAGTTTCTGCACTTAAATTGCAAGAACGCTCATTAACATCAACGTAGACTTTTAAAAACTCACAACTCTTTTTGATAATCAACGCACCTTTTTAGTAAAGGTGTGTTGATTACCACAAACACAAAAAAGGCATTTTTTCAGGAAGCGCATTTTTTTTCTAAAACGGCGGCTGCGAGCGCGAATGGCACCGAAGGCACGGCCCTTACTGCCGCCGCCTTGCGCCCCCATATTCTATGTCAATGTGTGCGTCACAGTGCGTGCGTACACGGCGCCGAGCACGCACGCACACATTCTAATGGGTAACGGCCAGTTTGCATGAAGACGTATTACTGTTCTTAGTATACTGTGGTATTACTGTTCTTAGTATACTGTGACCTGTCCGTCTGTCGCAATCTGTGGGGATTAACTCCCCACGCCCGACGCACGCACCTCTCTTGTTCCCGACCAAAATCCACGATCTATTCCCCGAAATCGATCGAAATACACACGAAGCTTGCGCCTTTTAAACAACCTCGACTATCCCTGGACACCGCGAAAAAATCTAGCCCTTAGGATAATTGAACTACGCCATGTCCGGAGCATGACTGCCAATTACATCATTGTTAAATTTGCCCATCGCGTGAGTTCGCCGCGAAAAAAAAACATCCCGGATGTTTTTTTTTTTTTTATTGTTGCCATTTTTTTTTACCTCTTGCAAAACTATTTTCAGTTTAATCGCAAGGATTTGGTTAAAATATATGTACATTTCCTTAATTAATTGTCCTTAAATTATAGTCAATCAATATGTAAAAAGAAACCCGTGTTTCCCTATTCGCCAAGTTTTCTCCACAACCAGCCCCAACCACCCACCGGTGGTTATGGTGGTGGATAGCCCTTGGTGTCACATCGAAAATATGCGAGTTTGGTGGGGGTGGCTGTGCGTGGGTGGGATTGGGTGACGAAAATGTGCTTTCGAATGGATTTGTTTTGTTATGGGAAGGCCGAAAATGCTTCAGATTGTTTCAAAATTGGCGCGCCGACTCGAAAAAACCTGCTCTAGAAAGTTCTGGAAGAAGAAGATTCTAGAAAATTCTCGAAAGTTCTACAAGTTCTAAACTGAGTGGCGGAATGTGTCGGTGTGTCTAGAAGGTTCCTGTACATTCGATTAGTTTCTTGAAAGTTCTGGAAGGAGGTTCGCGAAAGTGTTATGACGATCCAAACAATGTACTAAAAATCTACGCGTGCGAAGCCGCGCGGGCACAGCTAGTATAATGTAAAACTCCCCGTCCGGTGGTCGACTCACCTGCTTCTTCATCCCCGACCTATCCCGGGGCGGTTTCTCTCCCCACTTCATCCCCCCTCTACAATATACCCTTTGAAACTGCACACTTCAGGACCAATAACCAACACCGGTTTCGATTTAAAATTATAAAATTTGTTCTATGCAAAGCTTGATTTTAATTATTTTCAATTTTAATCTGAAACATTTTAAAATATGCCTTATAACGTATTCGTTACACTATTCATTATCGATTCTTTCTTATGCTTAAATTAAAATTATTTTTCGAAAATTACATTTTTCGCTATTTGCACTATTACATACATTATACTGAAAAATAATTTGAAATAATACTAAAATTATAATAATAATAAAATGATAATACTAAAATAATTTGAAATAATACTAAAAAATAATTTGAACTGATATAGGGTCAGTTCAAATTATTTTTGGTAGATGGTACCATGAGTTCAATATATGGTGATAATGTTAAATAGAATATTGTTTATAGTGAAAATAATGTCAAGGAAATTCACTCGATGCATATGTACTTCCTATTACTGAGATCTTTGAACAGCAAGATTTTATAAATACAACAATACTTCTGTTTATCAGATGTGATGTTACAAATTGATTATAGTTGGGTATACAAAAACTGTACTTATTTACAAATGCTTCGGTTAACACCATAACGTCCGGATTTTGATTTAACAAATTTATGGTAATTAAAAATTTATCGAACTTTTTGTTGATACTTCTGATATCTAAGTGTACAACTATTAGTGAAGTAGCTATTTTATCAAGAATTTTGTTACACACATTTACACTACAAGAAATTAATATTTTCAATAATATTGCTAGATTTATCTATGTACTTCTTCATTGGGGAAGTCTTTCATTGTTTTGTAAATAAAATAATAAACAGACAAAAAAACAAACAATTCGCATAGATCGCTGTTGGCTGAATGATCGCTATTGTGTTCTTTTCTGGTCACACAAATATAGCTTTTGGCAGGCTCTTGTTCTTATGTTTTTGTATATTCAGCACATCTTGGCTTCTTCATACTCTCGAGGCATTTTAGTGTGTCCGTAGTTGAGGCAGTGATAACATTGCATAATTGGATCGCAGTCCTCTATATGTGCTCTTATAAATCCATAATTTATTCTTTCTTTTGATATTACTATTTTTATTAGTTTAAGTGTCGTTCGTTTAAATTTAAATTAATTTAAAAATAAAAAAAAAATAAAATTTGACAATTTTTCAGTGTTTTATTTTTTTTATGATAATAGTTTTACAATTCGATTCTGATTCTTCTTTCATGGCATTTTTGATGTCTTCATTTTTATTTGATAAGTTAGATAATAATTATCTTTCGTTGTAGTCATTTTCTACTCCTTTTATTATTATGCAAGGATTCTTTTTTTGAATTTATTAGACATCTATTTCAATATTTGTGTATTTTTTTATTTCTTTTTTCATCATTTCTGTATCCTTTTGTTTTTCGCTTTGTAAGTTAAGTTTTTTTAGTATAGTATTATTATTTAGTATTATTTTTATTATTCCTATGTAATTAATGAATTGAATTCATTAAATTCAAACCTGTCAAACTTAAAACATCAAAATTGGCGGCATTAAAATGCTATATAATAATATTGCAACATTGCTTAATATAGCTTAATTAAAATACAGGAATAAAATAAGATACTTACAATAAATAAGAAGATTAGAAAATTTACAATTTTCTTTCTTACACTCCATTCTTTAATATTTCACAACACTATTTTGATTTCCGCATAAAGAAAAATGTTAAGAATTCAGGTAATTTCAAAGTTTTCATATTAAATAGTACTGAGCTTCAATATTTCAGTATTTCGCAGCACTCTAAAGTATTTTTAATATTTATCATATTAGTTTATATACCCTATTTTCCTAATAGACGGTGGCATCGAATTGTAATATACGAACATAATGCTGATTTTTTTGTGGTAAAAGTGAAGGCATCGATTAATATTTCGCATATATATATATAATATATATATATATATATATATATAATAAGTATAAATAGATTCAAAGGAACTTCTGGAATCCCTCGCGTTTTCTGTAAATGGTCTCCGTGAGAAGACCAAGGCCGACGTTTCGACACGGTATCACGTGCCATTGTCAAGGCTAAAAAGGCCTCAAAAGTTACGGACTAGCCGTACTTGTTCGCGGGTGACATGAAAGTCCCCCCTTATATATATATATATATATTATTTATGCACTCATTAATATTTATATAGTTTAACAATTTTAAATATTAGTTTACCGAATTTTTAAACTTATATTGAATTTTATTTAAAAAAAATACTTTACTCTGTTGAACTTTGTACGAAGCTAATATTAATAAAGAGTTTAAACGTTGTTTTTTCGTGTACAGTGTAGCGTTTTACATCCCCGTTTGTTACGTGGGAGACCGGGGAAGACTTATGTTTTTATTTTATTTATTTAACTGAATATATGAATTCTTCCATACTAGCAAAATAACTTTGTGGTATCATTACTTATATTAATAAAAATAATCATCATCATCATCATTCTTAGCACTACAACCCTTAGTGGGTCTTGGCCTCCTCAATAATTTTCCTCCACTCATCTCGGTCTGGTGCCAGCTCTCTCCAGTTTCGAAGGTCTAAGGCAGAGATATCTTTGAGGACGTTGTCACTCCATCTTAATTTCGGCCTTCCTAAGCTCCTTCGCCCTATTGGCCTTGAGTTCAGCAGGGACTTTGGTGCTTGATGCTCGGACATTCTCTCCACATGACCCAGCCACCGAAGTCTTCCCAGTTTTATAAATTTTGTGACGTTTGGCTCTTTAAATAGAGTATAAATAGTTTGTATAAATCCAATATTTATAGGAATTTAATAACTAATTTTTCACATTCATTAGTTATTCAACTCCCATATATTTATTTTTGTTTTTTTTTAGTGATTAGACCAATTTTAATTTTAAGTATACGTTATTATCCTGATGAAGCGCCCCAAAACATATTGATTATTTAATAAATAGTGGTTTTATACAGAAATATGAATATTTTTGCCAATGATAATGTATGATAGTGTCAGAGATTGCAGGGCGCAAAATTATTTTTAATTAGATATTTCTATCATCAGTATTATGGTTAATATGTAAAGAGCATCGATGAGCCACTTAGTTCCATGTCGAAGAATATCCGCTGGTAGACAGGCTCTAAGTTATTAAGTAAACATTTTAATTGGAGAGTGGCGGTGGCAGCTGGCGTAAGAAGGGGAGAGGGAGGGCGAGGGTAGAAAGATAGAAGAGTTATATACCCCTTTAAAACTCCTCAAATCACAAGATCATTTGGATTATTATTAATTTTTTTTAACTGTTTCAGAAACTTATTTTGATGATGTAAAACAATTATCTGTACTTCGAATATGTTTAATCTTTATTATCGTTCACTTAAATTATTTTAAAGATATATTTATCTGCGTGTACTGTTTCGTATTACTTTTACACACTAAGTTGCGTAGTCAATACAATTAAAAAAGTATCCCATAAAAATCAAGTTTTTATTATACTCCCTTTCTCATTTACTAGTTGAAACATTTTTTTTTCGCTTAACCTACGCGATGGGCTTCGGTCGGGCGACGCTACGAAAGGGAGTAATAAAAAATTTCCAAAAATCCAAAATTATACTGTAATCAGGTTTCGCGTCTGCCAGACGCGTTGAAATATTTTCATACAACTTAATAAGTTGCATGAAAAAACCATTCAAAATTTGAAAAATCCAAAAATTTATTAACTTTTTTAACGAAAATTTGATAGATCTTCTTGATCGTCGCCACGAGTCTGCTTGCAAAGTTTCAGCTAGATTGGGTCACAGGAAAGAGGTTTAAAATGGATCCAAAGTTTTTTCGTCAGACAAGAAGACAAGCGGACGCCACGAGTTAATATAAAGGGAGTAAAAAGGCCGTGCAATACTATTTTAATGGAATAAATATTTTGATATTTGATTTATATTGTCAGAAAGAATAAAAATTAGAATATTTCTAAAACAATGTTTATTCTACTCAAGTTTCGAGAGTTACAGAAACTCTCGTCGGTAGGTGAAGTATTATACTTAAATAATAACAAATTTCTCATGATTACTTCATTGATCACTAAATATACTAGTGCATACGCATGTTGCTAGTAAAGATCGAAGACTTTTATTTGGGATAGTGGCTGAGTTTTAAATAATAAAAACAAAAGTATATTGTCAAAAATATGTTTTGCTTACAAGGGGATTTAATTATGTGAGAATAAACATCGTAACCGTATTATAAACGTGTCTTAAATATGTGCGAGGGGGATATACCCCCAATATTAAAGTCCCAATCCGCTCGCCTAAAGAAGGGGTTAAATTTATCTCTGTACAATTTTATACCCTGTGTTTATTATTAAGAAACACGTACTGCATTTTTTTGGTTATAAAGAACCTTCAGTAAAGAAAAGTACACATAATTATTTCTACTACTATCATACCAAGTCAACACGCAACTGTAATGAAAATTAGACTATGCAGGCACATTATTTAAAAAAAAATTAATACCCGAATAACGCTGTCCAAAATGAATATTTTCTAAAAAGGTTGAGCCAGGCCTATGGTCGAGTCGTGATAAAATGATGTTAGGTCAGAACATCCCTTACTTCAAATATTTTAATAATATTCAAATTAAATCCGAGTCTTAAAGGAGTTGACTTTAATTTATCAACTTTTAACCGAATACTAATTAACTAATCAAAACATTTTTTCCAAAGGCAAACATCCCTTTACCAGAGATAGTAAACCATTGTATAATGTATTAATAAATATTTATTATAACTGTTCGAAGAATATTTTTTCTTCTTCTGTTTGACGGCTTGAACTTTGTGGTGACATTATTATTATAATTTTAATATACTTTATATTATTTTTTCAATAGTTCCAGAGATACTAATATCATTTATTCCTCCCGCAGTCACGTGTCGTGGCTGCGGGAGGAATAAATGAAAATGCTGGTATTTAATTAAGGATTTATTAATTATTGATTAATTAATTAATCAGACGTACAAAGTCACTTAACACTATTTAACTTGACGCTATTAATTAAATTACACAATTTTGTTATTTACTATTCGTAAATAGACATTTTATTGTTAATTTCGCTACGTAAGAACTTTTCCAGATTATTCGATGTCGAATTATCGCTCGGTTGGCCACCCTGGCCTCCGCAGCTCGCGCCTGCCCTCGCTTTGTTTCGCTGTCAAGCGCGCTAAAACAACAACTACTCGCGCGCGTCCTGGTCCGTATTTATATCTGGCCAATGCTGGCATCGAAACTTCTAGGGGTTACCAGTATTTAGGAGAACTTTCCCGTGCCTTCCAGGATTTTATAGATGTTTCTCGATGCTTTCTGAAAGCCTTAGATTACGCTAGGCCGTTCTGGGGTCTTCGATAGTGTTGTGACAAATTCAAAAAACTGTCACTTGACAGGAGTGCGTGATTCTTTTTCGCCTCGTCACACAGCCTTCCTCTCTCGTAAACTGTTCGTCCCGAACAGGATCATTGTTGTCTCCATGAGATTTGGTCAGCCGGTCCAGTTGAAAGACTCTCATTTTAGTCCTTGGTCGTTTGCGATTATCTCCACATTCCCGTGCTGGCATACTCCAACACACGAGCGCGTGGTTCTCACATCTGTTCCAATCGACATCGTTTTTTTTATAGTTTATCGCGTGCCTCAGTTCGCTTCTTCGTTGCACGGAACGTTTCTGCTTTCTTGAACACGCGGTCCACACGCTTCAACTCGCGCTCCGTATATTGTTGTCTAACCCATTCTCAGACATGTAAAGTATTTATGACTTCAATAAACCATCGAGTTAATTGTGAGTACATTCTCCTATTCATCCTGTATCGCATCCCGCTCCGCCTTACATACACATTCACGCACATTCACACGCGTTCAGCGTCCACTCTATGTGCATCAGACTGATTGTGCATTTTGGCAGAGGTGCACAGTCGCACTGATCCCTTCGCGAATACACACGCACATTAATATTCAATCATATCCGCCACACTGGTGACATAGATTTGATTTATACTTTTATACAACCAATCTGCCACAAAGTGTTTTTCAATCATTAGTGTGAAGTAGTGATGCAGTGGTTAAGTGTTAGGGAATGTACTTTTATTCATTATATTTATTTTGTTTTTTTTCTTCAAGTCTACCCCATCATCACTAAGGTACTGAGTGATGATGTTTTAATTTCTGGCTATTGAAAAAATTGTCATCATCAGTTATATGATTACAAATTAAAGAATATTATGCACCAATAAAATGTTATTTTTTATCGCTGCATAATATTCTTATTATAATTAAATTTGTTACATGACATATTTATTATTAAAACCACAAAAACGTGACGTACATACTTATCATAAAACTTAGTTGTTTCTCACTTGCTCTCGTTAGATACATTCCTTGAAGAGTAAAGCGGGTGTATTTCGACGAGCTCTACAAGAATCAATTATAATTTGATTTGGCAAAACAGTGAGTTACGTGCTATTAGAATAAGATAACGATATAAGTTCAATTCATAACATATTAATCATTACTAACATATTTCTAAATGTGGAGACCTGTAATTGGCCATCTATATTATATCAATGTTTTCTATGCTTCTCTGTTGTGCTGTTGGTCTTCCATGAATATTAAATAAATAAATATGTAATTATCTCCGCAAGTTATTTCGTATAAATCTATATTTTGTTACATATTTTTAAAAGCACTTAATGCTAGAATATGTTTGCGTGTGTTATATCTCAGCCCTGGTTGGCCAACCCTGGCGCAGACTAAGTCACCAAGTAGTTTGCATTTTAATTGCTAACTAACATTTTATTATATTTACCGGGGAGCATTTGCATCGGATCAAAAGGGAGCCCCTCCGTACGGGGTTAATTTACTTTTTTTTAAACTCGGAGATGGATTTCCATGATGGTGCCCGGCGACAATAAAGACTTTTATCCCGAAAGATCACCGAGAAAGAAGCTGCTCTTTTAACGAATTTTAAAGATTGCACCCTTTGCTAACAGTTCAAACGAAGTTAGTTATTAATATACATGGCCTGAATGTTCAGCGATAGGTAAGTTCCACTGGCGTGCCCTATGAAAGGGTGGGGGAGTCAGTTCGCGTCGGCCGTATAACCACAGTATACTAAGAACAGTAATACGTCTTCATACAAACTGACCGCTACTCATTCGAATGTGTGCGTGCGTGCTCGGCGCCGTGTACGCACGCACTGTGACGCACACATTGACATAGAATATGGGGGCACAAGGCGGCGGCAGTAAGGGCCGTGCCTTCGGTGCCATTCGCGCTCGCAGCCGCCGCTTTAGAAAAAAAATGCGCTTCCTGAAAAAAATGCCCTTTTCTTTATGTTTGTGGTGCTTTACTAAAAAGGTGTGTTGATTATCACAAAGACTGTGAGTTTTTAAAAGTCTACATTGATGTTAATCAGCGTTTTTGCAATTTAAGTGCAGAAACTAGGTAAGCTAATTACAGATTTTTTGGGTTTCGTGTCTACCTTATGCGTCGGAATCTCAGACGCTACGAGTTAAAAGAAAGGGAGCAAAAATAAAGTGACAACCCTAGCGTCAACGCAAGAGTAGGCTAATAACTCGCCGACAGGCCGGAGATAAACTACTGTTCTGGGTGTACTGTGCTCGCATACTCAAGCACGAGTTGAGAGAACTCAAGTTGTACGTAAGGTTATATTTTGATAAAAAATCTTGTCCGAATATTAATACATTGGAAAAAGGGAATAGTATTGTCACGTATCGTGGCTGCGGCAAGAATGAATGAAAACGCTGGAAGTTTATTAGCGATTAATTATTAATGATTGATAAACTATTCAATGCACAAAGTTAAGAAAGGGAGCAAAAATAAAGTGACAACCCTAGCGCCAATGTAAGAGTAGGCTAATAACTCGCCGACAGGCCGGAGACAAAGTACTGTTCTGGGTATACTGTGGTATAACGCAAAGCACAGCTGAACGTGTCAGTCAATGCTTTATAGAGTCCGCCATGTAAGAATGCCAAAACTAACACATAAACAAATAATTTGTGTGATACGCAGGTCTGTAAGTATGTTAGTAGAAATCGCATCGTTGATTGGTTAGTCATGTCGTGACGGACAATCAATAAATCTTGTAGTACGTTTTCAACTCTCGAGGCGGATGCATGCAAGCTCGCTTAAAGAAAAATACGGTGACCATTGGTGACCGTTGAGTAGGGTTGTGATGACTCCTCTTCTTCGCCTTTCAGCTCGATCCTACTCCTAACTGAGTTTACGCCTTGTTAGAGGCAAACAAGCTATCTATCTACGTCGGGTGAAGGCTCTACGGTTTTTAACGTAGTATTTCCAAACACCCTCGCTTTATTCAAGACCTCCCCAGTTCACGTTGTGTAATTTTTTGTTTCGAACTATAGGGGATGAATTGGTTTTGTGGTAACCCTGACGCAAGCTAAACTTAAATTAAATACTGGGGTATGAAGTTCGTGAATGTTCATGGAAACGCAAACAAAACTACCTAGCACGTCAATTAAGCCCTACGGTGCAATTGCTAAACATACTATGTTCCGTGGCCCTATATTATTTACCTATCATTCCTACGGACTGGAACCACTGCATCTGGTGTAGCTGCGCTTCCAGAGTGCGCGATCCTCTGCTTCCATGCCCTCTCCGCTCGATCCCCCATTGTCCTACCTGTATGGGATCGACCGCCATCCACTGGAAAGGTTAGTGACGTGCCGTTATCACATGCGCATGCACATATAGAGTACATAGATCCCCTGAAAGCCCTCGAGTCCTTCGTAGCCGCTCCTATGGATGATTCCGTCTTCGACGCCCTCGCTGATTAATAATTTTATCTTCCGCCGCTATCTCGCTGTGCTTATTCCCGACGATCTTTTATATTTACTCTGCATTATCTTTATATCAATTACATTGTTACGTTTATTTACTAGCCGGCCTAAGTTCCGTCACCTGTATCTGGCCCTATGTCTCATTCTAGTGGTACGTTGGGTTCTAATGGATAAAGGGGGTGTGGAGGTATGTATAAATGTATGTGTACGCGAAAAATGTGTTTGCTTTAAATTCGGCCCCTCCGTACCCAAAGGCTCATCGGTGACTGATCCCATCTTCCTTCTCCCGACACGAGTTCCGGATACGTTGACCTGAGCCTGGATGCGCCTTTTCATGTTGGGCCTCTTCTGTGCAAAGTACCGCACCATCCCTCGCGTCAGTGTCTGGCGTCCGGGCTCAGAGCCAGTTTGCCCCCCGAATTCCAACTCCTCCAGGTTAAACTAAGTTAAACTACGGTATATATACTGAAGCTACTGTAAAGATGGTCCCGGGCCACCTGTCAAGTCAAAAATATGCGAGTGGGGAAGGGGAGTTTCCTAGGCTCCCCAACCCTCGCCTGTGAGCAACTGCAGCCCATTGGCCATTCGCGACACTACAGTGACTGCAACCACCCTCCCAGGTAGTACTTATTATAATCTGATATGCATCAATACGTTCAATCCATTCCAGACGAGGGAAGACATCCGCACGGGTGTTGTGCCACCCGTGAAGAGCCCCCTCATACACTACGTACGAATAGATACATACTAATAAAATATAATATACATACATATACCTACATATACAATACATAAATAAATACTTGTAATGGTTGGTTGCCATGTGGTTTCACGAGGCCATGACCCCTCGTATTAGTAGATGGAAAGGTGGATCTGGACAGTAGGGATATGCCTAGCCCCTGGCCAGGGATGTCGGTGTATTTTCTCCAAATGGTGTACAGCTAGAATCCTGCCATCGATGATGATGGGATCTGCCTAATTATCTCCGACTGATGTGTAACTGGAACCCTGCCTTCACTGATGAAGATGATGTTGTCACTATCGAAACGTCACCTGATGATATTTATCTGAACCACCGCTAGTGATGATGATGATGATGATGATACTATCGTAACGTTTCCTGACGATATATATCTGAGACACCGCTAATGATGATGATGATACTATCGAAACGCCTCCTGACTATATATGGCTGGGACACCGCTGATGATGGTGATGTTGATGATACTATCGAAACGCCTCCTGACGATATATAGCTGAACCACCGCTAGTGATGATGATGATGATGATGATACTATCGTAACGTCTCCTGACTATATATAGCCGAAACACCGCTAATGATGATGATGATACTATCGTAACGACTCCTGACGATATATAGCTGAAACACCGCTAATGATGATGATGATGATGATGATGCTATCGAAACGCCCCCTGACTATATATAACTGGGACACTGCTAATGATGATGATGATGATGATACTATTGAAACACCTCCTGACGATATATAACTGGGACACTGCTATGATGATGATGTTGATGATACTACCGAAACGTCTCCTGACGATATATAACTGGGACACCGCTAATGATGATGTTGATGATGATACTATCGAAACGCCTCCTGACTATATATAACTGGGACACTGCTAATGATGATGTTGATGATGATACTATCGAAACGCCTCCTGACTACATACAACTGGGACGCTGCTAATGATGGTGATGATGATGATGCTATTGAAACGTCTCCTGACAATATATAACTGGGACACTGCTAATGATGATGATGTTGATGATACTATCGAAACGCCTCCTGACGATATAAAGCTGAACCACCGCTAGTGATGACGATGATGATGATGATACTATCGCAACGCCTCCCGACGATATATATCTGGAACACCGCTAGTGATGATGATGATACTATCAGAACGCCTCCTGACTATATGTGACTGGAACACCGCTAATGAAGATGATGATGATGATACTATTGAAACGTCTCCTGACGATATACAACTGGGACACTGCTAATGATGGTGATGATACTATTGGAACGCCTCCTGACTATATATGACTGGAACACCGCTAATGAAGATGTTGATGATGATACTATCGGAACGCCTCCTGACTATATACAACTGGGACACTGCTAACGATGGTGATGATACTATCGGAACGCCTCCTGACTATATATGACTGGAACACCGCTAACGAAGATGATGATGATGGTACTATTGAAACGTCTCCTGACAATATATAACTGGGACACTGCTGATGATGGTGATGATGATGATGCTGTCGAAACGCCGCCTGACTATATATAACTGGGACGCGGCATATGAATAGACAAATAAATACCTAATTAATTAATGAATCATCAATTAAATAAATAAATAGAAATGAATAATTAAGTTCGGCGTCGAGCACACGGGCCGATGATGATGCTATCGAAACGCCGCCTGACTATATATAACTGGGTCGCGGCATATGAATAGACAAATAGATACCTAATTATTTAATGAATCATCAATTAAATAAATAAATAGAGATGAATAATTAAGTTCGGCGTCGAGCACACGGGCCGATGATGATGCTATCGAAACGCCGCCTGACTATATATAACTGGGACGCGGCATATGAATAGACAAATAAATACCTAATTAATTAATGAATAATCAATTAAATAAATAAATAGAAATGAATAATTAAGTTCGGCGTCGAGCACACGGGCCGATGATGATGCTATCGAAACGCCGCCTGACTATATATAACTGGGACGCGGCATATGAATAGACAAATAAACACCTAATGTATTAATGAATCATCAATTAAATAAATAAATAGGAATGAATAATTAAATTCGGCGTCGAGCACACGGGCCGCGCGATCCCTGGAAGTTCACACACATGCAGAGAAGGGTTATTTGGCGAATTAATTCGCCCCTATTATGGTCAGTACGGATCCAACATGCAAACAACACCTGTGGGAAAACATATGTAAAGTTTACGGTACAGGGGTTAGCTTTCACTGTCGGCGCTTCTTCCGTCTCTGTCTGGGGTGTCGAACCCGAGACCATTCTTCTTAATCGGGCGCCACCTTTATATATCGTTATAATCTCAAAACGGAAAGAGGATGACATGACTTACCCATCTGCCGCCGATTATATACATTCCAGTGCATCGTAGTTTCACTTTATGTACCTCACTTTATACCTAAGGATTGCGGACACTTGCCTTGCACGCGCACACGATTCACAGGCCCCTAATTAACTATAGTTCGCGACCTAACCTTTGATCCTGCCATTACGCGCTTATAAGTTTCCGTAGCTGGGGCTTAGTATCCAGCCTCGGCAACTATACGGTGTATATACCTTAATCAAACCGAAACTAGACATTATTTTCTTTTCCTTGAATTTATATTCCTCGAGATACCGGAATTAGACTCTAGCTCGACAATTGTAAGTATTTATATATCTTAATAATACTGCAACATAGTCCTTATTTCCGTCTTACGTATCCGTACTTCCCGGGTCATCGAGACTAGAATCCAATTCTAATGATCATACTCTAATGATTAT
>JADDOH010010282.1:0-80416 GCA_016648135.1 Agrypnia vestita
TGTCGAACCAAGAGAGTGTATTGGGGAGTTTGCGTGTGTGAATCTGATGAGGCAGGCAAGCGACGCGTGGGGCTGTGTGGAAGTGTGTGAGCGCGTGGGAAAGGACGAATGTGGTGGGTTCAATACCATCTTTGAAGACAATGGGTACGATGAGGTCGAGAGGGGTAGCGCTCTATCGCAATTGCCGGAGGCTAGGGCGGAGATTAATGGATTGGAGGTATATTGCCTGGTAGACACCGGCAGCCAGATCACATGTGTGGCACGTGAGTTTTGGGAATGCCATTTGAGCGACCAAGATAAATACCCAGTCATGCCTGTCACCACAGTGCAGATAATGGGGGCGATGGGGCAGAAGAGCCAACGAGTGTCCAGGCTGGTCCTGATACCCTTGAGGTTTGGGGACCTGTTGGTGAATACTCCGTGTCTAATAATACCAAAGCTTATTAGGACCGTGATATTAGGTGTGAACTGGCTGGATGAGCATGGCGCGGAGATGACGTTCGGGGCGCGCCGAGAATTAACTATCAAGGTAGGGGGGAGAAGGGTATCAATTGGGCTGAGAAATTCGGGGGTCGCTCCCAGCGTAACGGGGGGAGGGGAGGCGGTTGACAGCGCGGGTATTGTGGTAAGTACAGTGGAGCAGGTATGTATGGACGAACTTCGGGAGAGGATTAGATCTTTCGTTGATGGACTGGAACTGGAAAGGGCGGGGAAAGAAGAGCTGGCGAAAGTTTTGGATAAACATCACCGCGTATTCATGGATCGGCCGGGGTTGACGAATGTGTACACGCACGAGATCCAGATGCTGGACGAGACCCCCCTCGTAAAGCGTGCGTACCCGGTGCCGTTCGCATACAGGGACAAGGTGGACCAGAAAATAAGCGAGTTGGAGTCGCTGGGTATCATAAGCAGAGAGGCCACCCAGTTTTCTAGTCCACTCACGTACACCCTGAAGAAGGACGGGACAGTAAGGATCCTACTAGACGCGCGTGAGCTTAACACCAGGATGAAGTCGGAGGTGGAGACGCCGCCTCTTACCTCGGAAATATTACAGCGGTTCCATGGGGTTAGGCACATCACCACCATAGACCTAAATAACGCGTATTTTCAAATACCGCTCAGCCGAGAAAGCCGTAAATACACGGGCTTTGTGTGCAACGGCAAGTCGTATGTCTACAGAGTATTACCACAGGGGCTGAAGACATCAGTCGGGAGCTTCTCGCGGGCAATGGACAGGATCCTCGGTCCAGGGATGCGGGAGTTCTGTGTGAACTACCTGGACGACCTCGTCATCTATAGTAGCGGGGACCTGGCCGAGCACGTAGAACGAATTGACACGGTCCTGGGGAGGTTAGGGGCCGCGAACATGACCTGTAAATTGGAGAAATGCCAGTTTGTGTTCACGGAGGTGCGCATGCTGGGACACATAATCACTCCGTACGGCATACAGATGGACCCGGAGAAGATAGCGGCCATCAGAAACTTCCCGGCGCCGAAAAGGGTGAAACAGGTCAGGGCCTTCCTAGGGCTTTGTAACTATTACCGGAGGTTTGCCAAGAGCTATGGAAGTACGACGCGAGTATTGTGCGATCTCCTCCTAAAAAACAGAGCCTGGAGATGGACCCAGGTGGAACAGGATGCTTTTGACAAAGTCAAGGCGCTGTTCCTAGAGTCAGTGATCCTGCACCACCATGACCCCAAGCGGACATACTACCTCCAGACAGACAGCTCGGGGTTTGCCATAGGAGCCGAACTATATCAGTTGGACCAGGATGGGGACCATCATGTCATCGGCTTCATTAGCAAAGGGCTGAAGGGGCCCGAGTTGAGATGGACTGTTTCGGAGCAGGAACTGTATGCGATCATCTATGCCCTGCACAAGTTCGAGACATATCTGCGGGGAGTGGAACTGGTGATCAGGACTGACCACCAGGCACTGTCTTTCCTTAAGACCTGGAAGATGTCTAGCGGGAGGGTTACCAGGTGGATCTTGTACCTGAACCAGTTCAACTACACCATCGAGTATGTCAAGGGGAAAGAACACATAGGGCCCGACATATTGTCGCGCTACTCGTATGACGCGGAGAATGTGCAGGAGGAGAGGGTGGTGTGCCCAGAGATAGCTGCTTTCGCGGTGGAAGGGGGGCGACAGGTTAAAGCGCACCTAAAGCAAATCGACCAGCTGCAGAAACAAGACGGACTTTTAGGGGAAGTATTTGGGTATTTGGGATTGAAAATGTACGGGCCGCCTACGAGGACCGCTAGTAAATATTTGGGGCATTTCAAATTAAAGGGCGGGATATTGTATTACTGTGCTTGGAGGAATAGGGTGCTACTGGCGGTCCCGCAAAGCATTACCAGGGAGGTGGGAATGTTTGTGCACCAGGAAATCGGACACGCAGGGATGGCCAAGACCATTTTAGCGATTAAAGACAGGTATTTCTGGCCTCGGATGACTAGGCAGCTGAAAGGGATGATAAGAGAGTGTCACATATGCCAGCTGGCGAAGCGCGAAATTCGCCCAGCTGTGGGACCGTGTAAGACGTTGATGGCGCAACGGGTGGGGGAGCTGGCCATGGCCGACCTATACGGGCCACTGCCGACAGGTCAAGGGGGGGTCAGATACATCTTTGTTATTCAGGACGCGTTCAGTAGGTTTGTGATTAAAGGGGGCGACCACCGAGGCGGCACTGCGTTGCGTAGAAAACTTTAACAGGAAAATTAGGATAGATTCCTTACTGACGGATAATGGGACGCAGTTCACGTCGAAACGATGGGATCTGGGACTAACAGGGCTGAGGATAAAGATACTGCATACCTCTGTGCGTAACCCAGGGCCAAACATCACAGAGAGGGTAAATAAGGAACTGGGACGGATTTTTAGGACATATTGCCCCCGGAAACATACCCAATGGGCATCGTATACGGGCGACATTGAAAGTACCTACAACAACACGGTGCACTGTTCCACCGGGTTCTCGCCCAACGAGGTCGTGTTTGGCACGCCACCCAAATATAGTCTGGATAGGTATGTGAAGAGGGGCGATGTACCGGTGTTGACAGTGGAGGAGATTAGGGCGACCGTAGGGAGAATTTAAAAGCTAGCGCGGAGAAACGGCAACATTACTGCAACCTGAACAAAAGGCTGGTGACCTATGAGCTGGGTGCCCTGGTCAAGCTGAAGAAGGTCACCCAGTCCAGCATGCTGGCAAAGAAGATTAAGAAGGGGCCCTACGTGGTGGCTGCTGTGCCATACAGCAACACGTACACACTGATGGATCCAGCGACGGGAAAGGTAAAGGGGGATTACAGCGCCATCCACCTAGCAAGGTATTACCCTGAGAGATCGAAAGAGGGCGCAGAAGGTGAAAGCGCGCAGAAGGATGAGTGAAGGTGCTGGGGGTAACGTGGGGGGCTGGAGTTAGGCTGAGGGGCTGGGCTTTGTGAGTAGCTATGGGCTTATCCCTCCGGATGTTAACAGCCCTATTTTTGAATTCCTTCCGCTGATATGAATCTTGGTTATGTCTTGCTTATGAACGTCCACGCTTGGGGCCTGGTTGTGTGATCGTTTGAAATCCTGGTGGGACTCTCTTGTTTGCCTTAGTTGTTAGTGCCCACTTTTAAGGTTGTAGTTATATAATTATGGTTGAATTTTTCCTGTATTTTTCTTGATTACCTTGATGTGAGTGTCCTCATTTAGAGGTTCGGTTATGTATCGGGTTGTGGGTTTGTCGGAGATTCTCTGTTTACTTATGATTTTACGTGTTTTAGAAGATTTTATGTGACTTATTGTTTTGTCAAATCTCCCCTGTTTCGAATTAAGTATAAGCCTTCTTGTTTAAGTTTTATGTATACCTTGTCGGGGGTTCCTTGTCTAGTTGTGATTAGGGGCTTACGTATTTTAGATTATATGTGGTGTTGATGATTTTGTTAAAGCCTTATTGTTTTATTTAAGTGTGAACTTTCTTATTTTTTGAACTTTGGTTATGTATCCTCTACTGGCTCTTAGGGGGGTGTCTTGCCTAGTTTTATCGCGAACTTACGTGTTTTAAATTTTATGTGGTACTTGATGAGTATTGTTGGGGTCTACCTGTTTGGATAAAGTACGGACCGTCTTATTTTAAATTTTGGTTATGTAAATCTCGGTGAACTTTGTCGGGGATTTCTTGTTTACTCTTGATTATGAGCTTCATGTCTTAAAACTTGTTTATGTGTCACTTGTTTAATGTTGTCGAGAAGTACTGGTCTGACGTTAATTATGGGAGTCCAGAAAAAAAAATAATAATAATTTTTTGCTACGTGTATGGTTAAATTTCTTCGAGGGTTTTGTGTATTACGATTATGAACTTCCTAGTTTTGGGTTTGTTTATGTGCTTTAGCTTAATCTGTTGAAACATTCTTGATTGTTTGAATATGTACTTCCCGTTCCCGGAAGTTACTTATGTGATTGCCGGAATTTTGTCGGCGCATTCCAATTTAAAATGGTTACTATGAACTTTCTCGAAAAGAAGTTGTCTATGTGTTTAGGGTTTAATTTTGTTTGAGCCCTCGTGTCTGTTATAATTATAAGGAGGACCCGTTAAAATTTTTGTTTATGTGTGCGTCTGGATCGACGTGCCTTGTTTATGCGACTAGACTTACCTCTGGATTTTCTTAGATTTGTTTTATTTGGGTTGGGCTGACCGCTCATCTGGGCGAGGGTTTTTGCACTACCTTGCGTGTAGTGTGCTAATGTTAAGACCTAGTTCAATTAGTCTAGAGTTTAAGGGAACATTATTACACCTTACGTCGAGCGAATGACGGGCAGGTTGGGGGGTGCGCATGAATAAAGAGAAAGGGGGAGAAACGTCGTGAGAAGTGGAGGGACGACTAGGGGGGCATCCCGACCACCCGGCCTCCGCTCGACTAAGCTAGATATAAGCGCGAGGTTGCACACAGCCTTTGAGCCCTTTGTGAGGGAGGTCCTGTCACACTATGGTAGTGGGCCACCTAAGCACGCGGGCGGGGGCGTGCTCCTTAGGTTAAGATAAATGTATTTCCATTTTGCACCGAGCACCACAGTGGAGGACCTTAAGTTCCCATGCGACAATCTCGCAGGTGTAATTAGAGGCACGCGGAAACATGAAAACGAAGGTGTGGTTGAAGGGCTGTGTACGACGCCGAGCGACGAGCTAAAGGAGTTAGGGGGGTGGCTAGGCGATTAGGGGGGGAGGAGAAACTAAGGAACCTAGGGGGTGGGGGACCAGAGGCACAGATAATATCGGGAAAATGGATAGACTAAAAGCAGTTACCCTAGGCCTATGTGTTGTTCCGCGCCAGGTGACTGATTCCTAGACGTAATAAGACTCCTGACACGGAACAGTAGGGGGGCATGTGATGAATCACCTGTTTCTATAGATTTTTTTTTTATTATTTCTATTTTGAACTCTAAGATGATTTAAATGCTACGCGGGAAAAATTGAGCTAAGCCCACCTGGCGGAGTATTGGGAGGGAGTTAGTAGCGATTGATCGGATATAGGTTACGGGCAGTTACTAATCAATTCTTATAAATCATATTAATCTTGTGGTAAAGCCGTGTTTGGTACAAATGGTTGACGATCGATGCGGTCCGAGCGGTCCACATGTGCTTCCCATAAAAAAAATGCTGAACATGGTTTTCAGAGATTTAGGTCGCGGTTATTGCAGTTTAAGCCGTTAAAAAACCGATTAACGTCTACTCTAAGGTGACGATGATATTGACAGTTCCACGAGGTTTCTGAATTATGGACTTTTTTGCTGGGTTTTTGAAACCGTTTAAATGTCATTAATCGTGGTCTCGAGTGGATTCCCGGGTAACAGAGAGGTAGAATATGAGCAAAAGTAAGGAAGGCAGGTCCTAATTGGGGGATCGCGAGAGGAAAACGCCCCATAAATAATTTATAGGAATTGGCCGTGAAGCACGGATTAAACGTATACGATGTACCAGAGGGGTGACCTTAACTGAGCGAATAATGATTTATTTTCGTTTCGCGGGAGTCGGATAACATAGGCAGATAGGAAAGTTAACTATAATTCCATTATATTTATCTGTAGACTAACGCCCTGTCGAGAAGCGAATAATGATTCATTTTCGTTTCGCGGGAGTCGGATAACGTGGGCGGATAGAAAAGTTAACTATAATTCTATTATATTTATCTGTAGACTAACGCTCTTCAGGCTTTTACAACAGATAAGAAATTGCGCCATGACGGTATATATAGTTAGGGAAGAGATAACGATAACGTGTAAGCATATTAATGGCACGACAAGAAAAGAATATACTCAAATATAGATACAATATATTAACTATGTAATCACTACAAACCTGTCCGACATTAGCGTAGTCTCATCAGAACGGATAACGAGTATACGATTGGCTATTCTAGCTCAGATTTCGCCGGGTTTGGTAGTAATAACCCACAAAACATAATTGGAACAAGTGTATCTAGATAAGAATATTGTAAATAAAATAATACGAATTTGCGGCCCATATACACATGAAATAAAAGGATAAAGCATATGGGGATCTTATAGATGGATGGATAAATGAAACAAATATATATAGGAGTAAATGCAAGTAAAGAGCAAGCATATAAGTGCCAAAAACATAGGAGAACATAGTGTGATAGAAATTCGAAGACGGGAGGAACAATAATGTGAAGTGGAACGGGTATAGCAAGAGCATGTAATAATGATAAACGTACAAATACAGGCAACTACTTGAGACCGATTCGACAGATACTAGCAATCTTTCAACACACCTCTAAGAACATGGTGAGTGGTATATAGTTATCAGCGGAGGCGTCCAGTACCTTGGCAATAAATAAGCACTGTGAATGGTACCCACCGCTTACCCAGGACCGTTTTATGAGCAAAAGCTCCCATATCGGTCCTTCTCATTCGTCTCCAGGTTGACATTTTTTTAGCTACAATGCAAGACCGTGCTGCCACGCACGGGTCGTATAAACCGGTGCGAGGCGGCACGGCCGCAAAAACAAAACCATTCACAGACCGACACCATTAGATACGTCTTTATTGCATAAAAAAAATACATAAATAAATTCAAGAACATAGAAAAGGTAAAATAACAAAATAAGAAAAATAATAATACAAAATAATACGAAATAATACAAAATAATACAAAAATAATACAAGAACAAAGAAAAGGTAATAACAAAAGAAGAAAATAATACATAGTAGACGAAGTTCGCGGTGGCGGCAGTGGATGGGTAAGGTCAAACAGACACCCCCTTAACAGGGAAAGAGACGATATAAAAAAAAAAATACATTTGGATATCCGGGTAGGGAAGCACAGGACCGGCAGGTCTTCGTCCAATGCAGGAGCCCACACATTAACACAACACCGGGGAATGACAGAGTCAAACCACCAATACACAAGAACACTTATCGCACAGATCCCCTCAGGATTTCCCAACGGGACACCCACACCCGAATGAACCCTCGGAAGCATCCGAAGTTCCTTTCATTCCTCACTAGGACATCATTGGATGGACGTCCTGTCACGGTCATTCCAAACTCAGTTAATCCTGCTAACATATTCTCTCTCGCGTCATTCATGATCGTACATTCCCAAAGGATATGTTCCGCCGTTTGGGCCACCCGACCGCAAGCACACCACGGGTCAACGGAGAGTCCAAGATCGAAAAACTTCGACCTGAACTCTCCGTGTCCCGATAGCATCTGAACAGTGTGGTGGTCCAGCGACGGAAAATATCCACTGCCCTTTTCCTTCACGGCCACCCTCGGAAAAAAGGAATGAGTCCATCTTCCGGTGGTGGCCGTGTCCCATCTTTCTTGCCAAACTATACATGATATTTCTCTCAATCTCTGACCCAACACCTGGTGTCGCAACGTCTCCGAGAGCCTGATGGTTCTACCAAAGTAGTTTACCTCCAGGCCCCTCCTAACACTTCGCCTGGCGCTGAACTCCAGTACCTCCAAGTCAGCAGGGAGCACCCCCGCTAACACCGGTAGGGCCGCACTGGACACAGTCCGATATGCTCCCGTCAGAGCCAGCAGGGGTACTCTCTGCCCCCGATTTAGAGCTGCGGCTACTAACATTGGGTCTTTATAAATACGCGACGGCATTGCGCCGAGCATATAGTTGTTTTGACAAGCAAAGCAAGACCATAGAAGTGAAACTAGTGAAAACGGCCAATGGTACCAATTATAATCGGCCGGTGAAATAAATTATGATAGTAAGTACCTATCGGGCATTCGATAGTTTTCGATAGTTACCGGTGTATTAAGGGACAGTGTAATAAAGTGTTTACAGATTCGTGAATGGTCTAGAAGACGACTGTAAACTGTTCCAGACTAAACTTATTTTGAATAGTTGACACACATAGATATGTTTATTTTCAAATAGCATCGAATATATTTCTAATATATAGGTCATCGCAATGAAAGTTCTTGCCGAGTTACTCATAAGATGTTAGTTTTTCGCTACAAAAAAAGTGAATTTATCTGAAAATACAATTTTCTTACATTGTCAAAAGTAGATTTGACCAAATGTGAAAGTTACCTAGTGATGTAAGATACATAAGAACCTATACGGAATCCACTGTCTAATCTTCGTTCCTAAAAACTTTTATCACAGTATAATACTAGATCACCTACGTATTTATGAATTTGAGATTTATATTAAAATGAGATAAATAATAAAAAATGAAATCCTATTGCCCAAGTTTTTCATTGCCCAGTTTTTCATTGCCCGAATTTTTCACGAATAAAAATTGTATCGAATGGAATAAAAACATGGCAATAAATAAAACAGATCGGAAAAAAATCAGGTGATCGTCTGGCTCTTGGGTCATATTTTTGTATCGGAAGAAACCAAATAAAAATTTATTCATCAAGTTCCATAGATTTAAAATATGGATATCTTCCTAAAATTACAAAAACTAAATTATTGAATCAATTTTTTTATTTTCACACTTCAACAGGCCAGAAGGCCCAATTATAGAAGTGAAATACATCACAAAACACCCAGGCTTAAGTAAACCACATATATTAACATTGTGACCTCATCGGGAATTGATTAATTACCAAACGAGCAATGTATTAAAAATGAAGAAAATTACTCTGGATCATACAGGATCAATATCGCTGATTTCAACTTTATTATTAAATTATTAAATCAAGACAAAATGTGTTTAGGACCCAATATACAGTGCCTTGATTAACTAACTGAAATTAGGAATTTAGAATAAATTTTTAATTTTATGTTGCTATTATTTTAAAATAATATGATCCATTATTTTATTTATTGTAGTAAAACAGTTGTCAACTAGGTTAAAAGGGTTGAAAAAACCACGAAAAATTAATTTACTTTTATAAATAGTGTTTTTTAAAACATAAATTCTAAGTTAACAAAGTGACAGATTTTTACAATAACTTTAATAAATTTAACAAAATCGTTTAATTTGTAAAATTATTGAAAAAAAAGACAAGTCACATGTCCAGTCACATGACAAGTCACATATCCAGTCATATAAGGCCAACAATGTAAAGCTGCCTTCATTTTTCAAACATCGATGGTTTGGTAATTTATTGATTGTTACAAACAATTTAGTATGTGCCATTTAAGGAAGATATTTGTAGTTGTAAAAATTGGTGAACTTTCCTCACGTTGCCAGATGATCGTCTAAAGGAAAAATGTATTTTTCAATAAAGATTTGATAATCGTAAACGTATGTTAAAATAACTTTTGGCATGCTGAAATCGTCAATCCGTTTAAAATAAACTTTGAAGTTAACAGGGAAACGTGTAAGGTGAGGGAACTTTTAAAATATTCAATGAGTTTTGTATGTGATTTTAACGTCAAAGTTAATAGAATGTAATTGAATTAAAGTTATTCAAAAATAATTTTTACATGTAAGGAATAAAGATGATATTGTTATGCATCGTTTATATAATTAATACAAATTTACTTTGTTTTTAACCACTTATAAATTGAAAACATCAAGATGTTTCAGGGCCGATGGTCCCTTTGTGTGTCAATGTATACTAACACATTAAAAATAGAAGTATAGACAATAAAAACATGAAAAAAATAGGTATATGAGAAATGATAAACTATTATTAAGTACATGGAAAAAAAATTAAAAGAAAACTATTTGTAAATAACCGAGTCCTTTTACAAAATAGTTATCTTTTAAATTTGATTTCATGTTCATACTTAATTTTATTATTCATTTTCTATTTGTTATTTTTTTACATTTTTATTGTCAGTACATTGATTTTTGATTTTAATTTATTAGTTTATGTACATTGTATCATATCCCAATGGATTGTATTGTATCCCTGACGAAGGGACCACTTTATATGACATACAATTAAGATGACAATATTTTTACCGTAATGCATAAAATTTTTGGGCATATCATGCATGTTTTTTGCTAAACTAAATAAATTATAATAACTTCTAGAATTTTACGTAATCTTTTCATAATATGAGGAAAATTTAATTAATCCTAATTTCTTAGAATCCATTGAAATGTACAGCATTTTTGCTTGTATGTATCGTAGTACATGCAATGAATAATGGATGAGAATAAAGAATATAGAAGATAAGATAATACCTATGTTGCATAAACAGGTATTATAACTTTGTTATGCCTAAATAGTGAGCAACAGTTGCAATGCTGTGTGCGAGTAGTAAGAATAAAATGCAGCGACGGCGTGTATCCGAATACTTTAAATATATATATATTTATATATATCTATATAATAAAAAAAAAAATATTTACCTCGGATATATACTATATACTATATAAGATATATATATATATCTCTATAAATATATATTTTATTTATTTAATACATCATGGAAGACCAACAGCACAACAAACAAGCATAGAAAACATTGATACAATATAGATGGCCAATTACAAGTCTCCACATTTAGAAATGTGATAGTAATGATAAATATTTATGAATTAAACTAAGGAATGTTAAGAATTATATAAAAAGAAAGAATAAAAAATTTAAACAAATGAAAAAGAGACTTAATTAGTAGCAGAAAAACAGACATGTTGAAAATAATACAAAAAGAATGAACAAGAAAAAAAGAGACTTAATTATTAAGTAGAAAAAAATTCAGCACTAAAATTTTTTCTTAATCTTGTGTGGCTGCACTCGAACAGACCAATATCCAATAATCTTATCAGTTTATTGAATGCATCGCATACCCTCAAGTATATATATATATATATATATATATATATATATATATTATATATCTATATTTATATCATATATATATATATATATATATATAAATTAAATTTTCATTAGCTTTTATTTTGTTATATTATATTCAATTTCGTCCTATGAAAATAGGACGAAATTGCTGGTGTCCTGGAATGGGGCTCAAATCACCGAACACCGATTCTTTCATAAAACTCGTTTAAAATTCGCGTTTATGTCGATACTGTTGGAAAAACAAATGTGGGAAATTTCGATCAACCCTTTAACTTGTATACCATTTCTAGTACCAGCAAAACCATCAACTTTGGAATATAATATTATTGCCCTATTTGTGGGTAACTTTTTACCTAAATACATGTATTGTGACCCCTTTGAAAATGTCTCGTGAGTATTTTTTCCAAAGGAACAACCGTAATCTGAGAAGTTAGCGATGTCTTCTACTTAAAACTTTTCTGTAATGGTTTTCGCGTTTTATTGAGCATTTTAGAAATATGTTGAATATATTTTCAGAGTTACATGAATTCATGTATTAGAATATTCACTAACTGTAAAGAGGGACCCACCACACACCCAAGGCAGTTTTATGAGCAATAGCTCCCATATCGGCCCTACACTTGCGCCACCCAATCGGCATTTTTTTTGCAAAAGTGGTTATCCTCCCCATGTTAGTCAAACTCATATGAGTGCAAGCGGTGCGGGGAGTTGTCCACACAAAACCGCTTCACTGTCATCCAAAGCAAACAAAACAATACAAAACAATAGGATGAGATATGATACAATGATAAACGTATATGTGAGGAAATACCATAAAGACAGTTAAACTAGGTACACTAGTCACTCCCCTGAGGGGAAAATGGAGAAAAGTTGTACAAAATAAACGGAGGACTCGCTAGTCCGGAAAAACACTACCGGCAGACAAAAACCACGGTAGATATCGAGCTTATGACGTTACAGCAACTGATGAAAAAAAATCTCGTCTAGAAGAAAAACTATTTACTAATAGACAGTATTCAAAATACTGATATACCGATTTGAATACAAATGTATCAACAGGAAAATCAATTGCTTGGTTCACGTTCCGCTGAACGACTTTTCTATATTTCGTTTAAAAACGAAATTATTATTTAAAAAACAGCCAAACGGCGGTTTTAAGGAACAATATATTTTTTTAAGAAAAATTTAAAAAAAAAGAAAAAAAAAAGTAAATCAAACTTATATAAAGCTCGTTTGTATAGCAACTTGAGATTATTTAAAATAATAGTTCATGTCATTTTTCCATATCTTTTTTTACGGTTTTATGTATTCGTATTTGTACAGATGGGTAGGTAGGGTCCGTTCACTTTATGAAAACTACTTGCATTAGTGTGGGTAATGCCCTCTGTAACACGTAAATTATGTAGTGGTATTCATTTTTAAAGCAACTCCATTGGCCGCTTCAGCGGTCGTTTCTTTGGTTAATATTTTTTTTCTTAAAGATAACGGTTACCACAAAATCACGAATAATCCTTTCAAAATAAATTTAATTTTATTATATATTTCGGCCGCCAGTTAAGGCTGTGAGAACAGCGCTATCCATCGTAGCGTGGCGCCGTGATAACTTTAGTGATGGATATTATATTGAGAATTTTGCTTTTTTGCTTCCTATATCTCATTATTATTTGAGCCATCTGATAGCGTTAGTGACGGACATTGTTACGTACAGAATTATATATTTTTTGTACATTATTTAATACACCTCATCATTATTTGTGCCATCTGGTGGCGTTAGTGATGGACATTGTTGCATAGAGAATGATATATTTTGATTTATAATTAATACCAATTACAAATGCCGCCCCAATAGTGGATGCATTTACTAATTTTAATTGTCATTAAATTTAAATATTTTGAACAATCTTAAAATTAAAAAAATCTAATTCAGAGTATTTTATTAAAAGTGTAAAGTATAAAATCTATGTTTTCGTTTTATTTAATAACAATTTTGAAATTATACTATTTTTGAAAACGAAATCAGATCAACTATTTATTGTATTCGAGTTACACTTACGAATATATTTCTAAAAAAGTATTATTTGGGGATATAAAATTTAAATATAGTTTTTTATAACACATATATGCTTATTTCAGGATAAGAAAATAGAATACCATTTACATTTTTTTGCATCTATCATGTACTCAAAAAAATAATGTTACGAGTTTTTGTAAACGCAGTGTAACTCACTAATGCAAGTGGCTTAAAGTAAACGGACTCAACTTGAATTATTATAAAAAATATTTTTTCGTATTTGAGTTTTGTTAACAAAAAATTATCATTTTATGTTAAGTATTAGTTTGAAGAGGGCAAAGAAAGTCATAGTTTCAGAAGTTTCTTTGCTTAGTGTATTTTCGTTAGGAAACCCAAGTGGATAGTTTATACCTATAAATAAAGAATTTACCATAAATTTGTATAAATTGCATGGTCACAATGTGTTTTTGATGAATATCCGTAAAAAAAACTTAATGATTCTTTAGAATTATTTAATCATGTTCGATTTGATCATTTAAAGTTTGAATATTTCATTATATTACAAGTTTTTTAAATTACAAAGACAGATTGCAGAAAAACAGAAAAAAATACAGAAAAAATAAAAACAATCAATGGGGTTTTCATGGAATTGTCGAAGATTGACTTAGAATATCACTGTCATTCTTCACTTTATATAATAGAAAAAATATGAACATATATACGATAGCAAAAACAAAGAAATGTCACAACAGAAGCTCAAATCAAATACCTACCAAAAACAAAAATGTATTACCTAACCCGAGCGGCAGGCGGTCAACGGTTTTTCGCGCGCGCGAAATTTCACGTACGACTTGAACTCGGAAAAAAAAAATCTGAGTACATAGAGCAGTCCGGCGATTGAATTAAAAAAGAGCATTATTTTGTTGTACTGTCGGAGTTAGGTCACCACTGTCGAGTCTATTCGAATTTAAAAAGATTTTAGCAATGAAATATTTGAACACATAAAAGAAACTTTACTTCGCTCGTACTAAAATACATTCGGTTAAAAATAACATTGAAAGTAGGATAGTAGTTTAAGTATGGATTTTATTAAACGTCTCCGTTAAATGGTTTATACAATATTATTATTATATTCACAATATGCTACAAACGACGCAGCGTAGAAATAAATAGTAAGGGAATCGATAGAATACTGTCCGGGTGTAAGTAATAATTGTAATAAGTGATAATAAAAGTATAATTGTCACTGATAAAAAGCATAAAGACATGTCGATGGGTGGGCCATATTGTAAGACACATCAATTATTGATGGAAAGAGAATAGTTTTTAATCTGTTAGAAAAAAACATGATGTTTTTGCAACATAAGTATGCAAATGTATTTAAATTTTAAAATATTAAATAAAAGTTTCTATGGGTTTTGTTTGCATTTAAGTTATCAAAATATGAACATTTATTGTTAATATTATTTCTATCGTAAATTAACATAATCCTTAACCTTTTAACTTTATGTAAACAAATATATGTTTATGCGTGAAAAGAAGTCATGTATGTTAATTTCTGGAATAATTAATGATTTGTTATTTTACTTAACGAATATTTGGGGAAAACATAATCCATCTGTTATATTTAATATTAATTCTAAATAATAATTTAATAATGTGTGTATATTTTTTATGTGTGGCGATGATTACTATTTTTAAAGGTAGTGAAATTTTATCTAAATTGACCGCTGTATACACTGAGAGAAAAAAAATTAGATGCTTATAGCGTTACCTTTGTGGTTGAATATAATTGTTGATTTTAATTAACTAAAACATTGTTTAAACCACTTGAATTAGTTTATACACAGATTTTGGTTAGTAAAAATAAAAAATATATATTTAATTTTGGAACAACCTTTTTGGGGATTGTGCATTGAAATACATTGTCTCAGAGAGAGTATACAGGGTTATTTGGAAAATATTAATAATCTCACAGGATTATATTCCCGCTTTAAGTGTGAGTCGAAAATGTTGAAGCAACTATGACCTAATATCAATAGTTATAGAGATATGCGACATCTAAGTTTGCATTTTTTAAAAATATTTCTGACTTATTTTTTGTAAAACGTTGGACTCATTACAGTAACTCATATTCAATATGAAAAATTCATTCCCTTTAATATCAAGTCAAATAAAATAATAAAAACCTTTCAATCGCAATTGGAAATTTTTCATTTTATTTCACTTTTATGGAAATGAATGAATCTTTCGTAATCGTTATAAGTTTCTGTAAAACATAAGCCAGAAATATTGAAAAAAAATGCAAACTTTGACATTAGGTACGTAACTCCATAACTACTGATATTAGATCATGACTGCTTGAATATTTTCGACTCACAATCAAGGCAGGAATATAGTCTTGTGAGATAACTAATGTTTTCCAAATAACCCTGTAGAGTTAAGTGCGAAGCTAGTTATGAATTATTTTGAATATTGCAAATTATGCACGTTTGCGCGCATATAAGTTTATGGTTAATGTCATCCGTGTTTTTATGAAGTTTAATATTAAATTGTGATCAGATTTGTATTCTGATTTAAAAAACATATATTTTTTTTTATTTCAAAAAAATCCTTGTTTACAAATAAAGGTACTTAATACTAACTTAACAATAAAATATAAGATAAATTACACTTTTTTTTGTTAAATTTGTGGATTATGCCACTCTACTAGGCTTCGCCTGTCCCAGAGTGGCGTTATAGAAGACAATTATAATATTTTTTTGAATTCGTCAGTTGTATTCATTTTCATAAGGTAGTAATTATATATCTACAAAGTATCAAGTGCAATGTTAGTGAAAGTTGAGTGAGTCATAAGTCCAAGTGTAAATATGTGTAGAATAATTGTTTAATGTAAAAAGGGTTAAAGTTTTGTTTAAGATTATTTTTTATTTTCCTTAATTAATTTATTTATATATTTAGGTATATATTTTTATTTGTAGACATTATTATGCAATTAGAGTAAGTAAATTTTTAGTTGCTGTTCTACCTTTGGAGGTAAGCCAGTTGTTTGGTAAAGCTTTTATTTTATTAATTGAGTATATTCTGATTTCCGGGAAGCCTGTTTTAAATATGTTAAATATTTTAGGCCCTATGTACGAGTAATTTTTCTGTCCATATGTTGTCTTAGTTTTTGGTATTTCGTCAAGATTTCGTAATGCTTGTCTAGTATTATATGATATGTTATTTGAATATAATATTGTCAAGGTGGATCTCATGTGAAATATGGTAAATTTTGTCGATAATCTTATCACTACCGGGTAGGTAGGTAAATCTGTTCGAAAAACGCTTCTAGATGTCTAACTAACCTTCGCGAACCAGATCACAGTCGAGTCTTCTTCTGCTGGACCGTGTATAATAAGCATATGCAAGCCGAGTTTGTGCGAAGTTGGAGCTAGGACGAGCTTGCGTAAAGTTCGAGTCACATCGTGTGCAGACGCCCCGAAACGGCAGTCCCTGCAGGCTCATCTCCGAGACGCCTCTCCGCCTGAGACTTCATCGTCCATGTCGTCAAGCTTATCTGGGCGAGAGCTTTCGTCAAATCCGCGAATTCAAAAATCGCCTAATTTACTTTAGTGAGATTCCCGAGAATCCCATCTGTTGAGGCTGTGTTGTGACCGTACCAGAGACCTTAGTGCATGTGTTTAATTTCGTTGTATTTCTTTTACTCTACTGTTCATGTATGTATGTTGTGTGTTTCTTGGATTTGAAGAAACTATTAACAAATCTTTTTTAATTATTTCCACACATTTGTTCTTTGCACACAAAGATTGAAAATGTTTAAACTTATATTGCTATTGTTTATTTTAACAATTAAATAATTGTTTTTTATAAATTATGATATTTTTACGAAGACCGCAACGGGATTTTTCCTCGTACAAACTGTATAATCTGTTAGGTAGAGATTATGTTTTCTAGAAGTTCTTTGAATACAAATTTCGACTTTCGAATACGGTCACAGAGATTCAAGTACTGGTCATTTGCAAATCACTTCAGGTTTGTTGTACGTTAAAGGTCAAATGTGGGAACATTGAATATTGATGTTCCGTTTGTCAATTAGGTGAATTTAAAGCTTCCAATAAATGTCTTCTTATTTTATTTATTTTTTAAAAAGCTGTTATTTGTAGGTAATTTTTGCGCGCATATGTTGAATCTCGCTGTCAAATCAAATGTCGTGCACGCAGATTGTCTCTGAGTAAAGTTCTCAAGTTGATTTCTGAATATATATGTATGGTTTTGACCATGATTAGTTTTGAGATTACTGATCTATTCTAATTTTTCGCGAATCAATGGGCTTCACAATAAGATGAATGAAATGAAATGAGGAAGTTTCTCAAATATATTTTGACATCATTATTCTTATACACCTAATGATGTAAATTCTTCGGTTCGATAACTACTTGATTTTAATAATTAATCGATTTTAGTTTCGGAAATAAGTTGCTATGCAATGATAAATTTTCTTATAAATATTTTTTTTTACATACAACGACGCAGATGTGCCCAATTTTTTATAAAAAAACAACATAATTTAAAAAACACGATGCCACTTAATACAGCAATGACGGTAAATATAAATTAAAATAAACTTCAGCGATATTTTGTGATACCGAATCTTTTATGGGCGCAAATAAGTGCAGAAATATTAAATATAATGACTTGTCTTATATTGGCATTCGAATGTCTGTGAATTCTATTTATTCGGAAAATAAATTTTTTGTTAGTTGTAAGTGGATACATGAACGTTGCAAGTGGTAAAACTCTGGATTTTATTTGCTAATCTTATTTATCCTGTGGTCAACTAAAAGTTATTTCTAATTTCTGTACTTGTAGTTAGATGTATGACTTAAAAATAAAGAGTTATATTTGTTGAATTTCTACTTCGAGCTTCAAGTGCCAACCATTATTTGAAATGTGTTCCTTTAACGTGGGCATGTAAACTTTTCCGTTAACCTTTTCAACGCAAATAACTTTTCAGATTAAAAGAACGTATGAGGTTCTTAGAACTTGTGTCGTAAACACCGATTTTCTTGAAGAAAAATTTACTGTAAGTGAGAATGTACAAAACAAAAGAAAAACATTTGACAATTGTAACGAAGTGATGGTTACTTTTATTAATTATTTCACCACAAAATCATTTTACTTTTATAGTTTCGGAGGTAAGTTTAAAGAACTTCATAATCATAAATATGTTAATAAGAACACATGTTTGAGACTGGATTTCTCAAATTTTCCTTAATCTATAAATATAATTAGAATTAAATCTACAGACCTAATCATTCACTAAGATGTATTTAAAATAATAATTTAAAATCATAAAGACCCACCAATTTTTGCGAGAAAGGGATCGATTTGCATAGATAACCTGACAATTTCATCTCAGCGGTTCCTGTTTTTTTTCTATCCAAAATTTATTTCTTGAAACTACGCTTTTTAATAGATATTCCACAAAGTACATGATTTAATATCGGATATTTTCTTTGATAGGATTGGAATCGGTCGTAATTTATACATTTTTCAAATATTTTTCATGTAATGAAAACGAATGTACTCACGTTTGGCATCAGCTTCTTTGAAGACGACCATGGTACAAAAGACTGCGAGGAGAATAGCCAGCTGCTTCGTGGTGTTACTGATGATGGCCATGGTCACTGTGATGATAAAAAATTAACATTTTTACCACTATTTATAAAACAGAAAACATGTGAAAGGCCCGAGATTTTAAATGTATAAATGTCACCTAGTTAAGTGGTTTAAGAAATAATAATAATTTCGTTTGTTAAAATAATAAATTATTTTAGTATTTAAACAATAACCAAAAATTTAAATTTTACATACACATACAGTGTAAAATCATCAAAGTTACCTTTTTTATATACATATACATAGATTTTTTGTGACACCGCTTTACAACTTCTAAGCATTAAAATTTAATTATATTTTAATCGTTTTGTACTGGAATCACATAAATTAATTTAAAATTATTTCTAATAAAATTTTGAAAACTGAATAATAAAAGTTAATAAAAAACTGATTTTCTGAAGTTTTATTTTTAATAAAGCTAAAAAGTTTCGTGATAAATGACTTAAAATCATCGCTACATTAATATCAAACAATATTCAGCTTTAATATTATTTTTGTAATACTAATGCTCATTTTTCAATAGTATGCTTTTAAATATCAAATTGACCATAAAATAATTACTTAAATATATTTTAGTGCATAAAAACAGTACCTTTATTTGGTTGATGTTTGTGAAGAAAGAAACAGTCCTTAAACAGTTAAATCCTTAGAATGATGTGATGTGGATGAAGAGGTAGATGGTTGCTGGTTTTAAATATTGAATATAAATTTATATTCACCCGGCTGAAAAAAGATACAAACAGTATAATCTTTAAAAATAACGTAGATAAAATATGCAACTTCTTTATTTTTCACAAATTGATTAATTTAATGTTTTATATTTTAAAAAATATTGCTTTTGTATGAAAGAGTCTATGATTTACGACGATAATAAAAAAGGTTAATAATTGACTGATTTCAAAAATGACTTTTTTTTAGCTGAAAAGTGAAAATTTACTAGTTTGTAGAATTTTCTACTTTTGTACAAAAATTGCTCGAATAGATGAAATAAGTACTCAAAAGATTTGATGAAAATACTTAAACGTTTATTAACTGCTGACTAACTTTTCTGGGGTAACTTTTCCTAGCGACCACCACCGTTGCAATGTGCGGAGAGTCGCCTCAGCCCTCCTTTTCTATGCGAAGTCCCACCGTTTCACGTCAACGCTGGAACGGGACGGAGTTATTGCTCAAATCCTTTTCCGTCCCTCTCTATCCCAAGTTCCAGCCCGAACAAAGCAGTTGGCAAAACAAATTATAGCAATTTTGTGAAAGGGGAGAATATTTCTACGGGTGTCGATACAACGCGGCACAAATGCTTTTATTTTATGACAAGTTAGTTCGTACTGCGCTCTTATTATGTGGCTTCGGTGAAACAGGTAAAGTTTCGTGCGTTGGTTTTCCGTGTTTTCCAAATACTTGTTGAGAGGTAACCTCAATTTGAAAAAATACAAATAATATATAATTATATTTTTTTGTGTTATGCTTTTAATTGTATATTGTATTTGTTGTTATCTTATTCATAAACTCTGTAAATATTCTTAACATTAATTGTGTTTTGATGCAAGCTGTTATAAAAGTTATTGAGCTAATAAACGCCGATTTATCGGCACTGAAACTGAATTGAAAAAAAAAACAAACTGTCGTTCAGTGTCGGCCTGATAACATAAAGCTCTCTCCGAAAGTATATCGTGAAATATGTTTTTTATGTTTATGTTATAGTATTGACTCACGTAAAATGGGCTTGAGTGACATTTTTTGAGATCGATTTTAAATCAATAAGCTAGCAAATAATTTTTGTAAAACCTTTAGAGAAAAATATCTTTACTATTTTTTTATTACATTTCATTCACCCCAAAACTCATAATTTAATTTACCCCATAATTTACCCCATAATTTACCCCATAATTTACCCCATAATTCACCCCATAATTTAAAATAGATTTTTTCGAACTATCTTTCTGCGTAAATCATCTAATTTTTAAAATGTTTTATTTTTTTTAAATAAAATATATTTTTCATATTCATGTTTCATATTTCATTTCATATAATGATTTTCAATACTAATAAAAATTTTAAGGAAAAGGGTGGAGATTGTGTAGTGGTGGAAAGAATTTCTGTGTTTAAAGTTATAATATATTTTGTGGAACATACTTTTTACTGGTTTAAAGAAATAATATTTGCACGACAATGAAAGCTGTAAACAGTGCATTTTGAGTATTTATAAAATTTCTTAATATTTTACATTATTAACACTATTACAAATTTGTACTCCAGGATGTTCCTAAAAATCGCAGGAATAATGTTTTCAGAAAAATAACGTTTATTGCATCAATTTTTTTTAACGAAACCTTCTTCAATTGCATCGTTGGTTGTATATATTTTATGATCTAAATATAATAATGTCGTTATCTGTATGTCTGTCCGTAACGTCCGTAACTTGCTGGAATTAGATAATTAGAGTGTGACACGCAATCAGCGCGCAACACGCAACGGCTCAGGCAACACGTAAGGGTCGTTCGCCTAATTACACGGTCTTACCATTTTTATATTATTGTGTTTAGTTTTAGATATAAACGAATAAAGTCTATATGAAAAAACAAATGGTCTTTCAGCTTCAAATCCTGCAAATATTACGACCCGTGATTTTTTTTTTTTTTTTTTTTTTAAATAAATAGAGATGCGAACACGGAATACGTGTCACATCAATATTCTTACTATTTTCAAACTAAGCTAAACGCTTGTTCTATGAAAATAGGACTAACTTTCTAGTCTGGGCTGAGATTCGAACCCGCGACCATTGGATCACGAGGCGAGTGTCCTAACCACAAGACCAACAAGCTACTCACGGGTATAAGGCTAGTAGGGACATATTGAATTGCACAAGGTCGTGATGCAATATTTTGTATATTCCTTAAACTAAACTATTTATTATAAGTACTCTCATACTACTAGATTTCACAGACTGGAAGGAATGTGCATTATTGAGGCATATTGCACCGTTGCAAATCTCTATTTAAATCATCCATTTTCACTTCAATTATATATCGTGTAAATAATAACATTGAACGACATCGATCCACTCCATTCGTGACGACCGTGTGGAGCCATGAAGCTCGCCTTCGTTAACTTCTGAAAAGGCCCTTGTCAGGGCCATATCTAAATCTGTCCGAAACACTGTACCTACATAAAATGACATATTAATTGTCGTTATGCTGAAAAAATAATTTATTTTTTGCTTATGTCGGGCTTTATTGTGCAATAACTTTTTTCACACAGCGAATTGGGACTTGATGCCATAACAATAGTTAAAGTAAATAAAAAAACTTTTCCAGTGATATATCACATGTCGTTATTGGTTCCTAGGCTGGCTCCCATACAGTTTTGCCCATTCTCCTTTGTAAGTTTGGATATAGGAGATAATCTCCGAAACTACTCGACCGATTTCAAAAATTCTTCCACTAGTATTTAGAATGAGCTTTCAGGGTGGACAAAGACTATATTATCCAGATAAAATAAAATTGCTTTTCGTGGTGACCTATTTTACAACTAAAGTCGACGAAAAAATGGCCGAGCCGTGCGTTTTTTACGAACGCTTTTTTTACGCTGCATTAACGGACTAATTTATTTATTTATTGTTCAAACTTAATCAATCTGGATTACATTAACATAAATGACCATCGAATAGTCTTCATCTATCTTCAGAGTTTGGAGATTTTAATTTTTTTTTTATTATCTATTCTAATAATAATAGTAATATTAAAAATTATATAATATTATTAACAATAATAATATTAATATTAATAATATTAATATAATTAATAATAATAATATTAACAATAATAAAAATAACAATAGGATTCCCATTCAGCTCCAACCTGTTTAAAATGTTATCTCATTCTTTACAAGAGCCTCTACAACAAAAATGTCCCTTTCATATCACCTTTCCCCTATAGCGCACAAGGTATTTGTAAAATATATTTTTTTAGGTACACTAAGCGCTTATAAACAATTTTCTCCGCGACGACGGCATCTTCTGCTTGTTGGTGTAGTGGTAGGGTATCCGGCTCCCACCCGGGGGACTCGGGCTCGATTCCCAGTGCGGATATTTGTTTCTAATTTTTAAATTTTTTATTTTGATGTCTATTTTATTTATAATATTAATATTCTTTTATTACGTAGTCGCGTTAGTTTTACGCATGCACAATCGCCACAATCGCCAGGGTTTAAAATAACAGGTGCCATTAATTGCCGGGGTACTCAAATATTTTGATAAAAGTCGTAATTATTATTTCATGGGTGTCGGCTGTAAATAAGTAAATATTCTTTAGGAACCGGCATGCAAAAGTATCGTCTTTTTTGACAGGTTACAGCTAGTGATACACTTAATATATACAAATATATACGTGCATGTTGCTAGGGCAGGCCGAAGACATTTGTAATTGACTGAGTTTTAAATATTAATGTATCGTTTTTAAATGTATTTTGTATCCAGTAGTCTGTTAGTGTATCATTAAAAAAAAATGAAAAAAAAGAGTGCCCAGTTCTTAATGCCCTTTCCCTATAGAAAAGTAATTTAAATTATTTTTCACATTTAAATAACTGACTTGCTTGTTAAGAAGTAACACTTTAAAGATTAATTGCATTCAGGTACCTACGAGTAAATTATGATCAAGAGACCTCATCTCCCATTAAAAAGAAATTTAAATTGCATGCTTATTCGCTACGGTAGAAGGTGAAAAAATTAAAATGATTGAACTAGAAAAAACTATCACTTAATTTCAATTAACTAAAAACTTTGTATTAGCCACTTGGAGCAACTTTACGTCCGCCGGTTTCGGTACATGCTATGCATGCGTCCATCTTGATGAAAATACAGTGGTATCGAAACCGGTAAACGTTAAGTTATTCCAAGTGGTTTATATAAAGTTTTTAATTAAATAAAATTAATAATTATGTCCAACCACAAAGTTAACGAAAAAATTTTTTTTGATACTAATGAACAATCGCTATGTTAATGTTAACGACAAATCCATCAAAAATATTGCGTCGAAATGTTGTCAATTTTTTTTCCTTCATTCAGTAAACGTTTAACAGTGTTCACCTCAGTGAAAATGTATAATATTGAAGAACGAAATTTGTATCTACCTTCTTCATCTGATTGGGCTCCCTTGGAATTTTGTTTGTTTTTAAATTTAAATAAAATCCTGACTAGAAAGGTATGCGAATCAAATGAAGAGGTGCTCAAAAGAAAGTGCTTGAGGTTATAAATGGTTATTTTGAAAATCATGAAGAATGTCACTTCCAGGGGGGAATCGGGAAGCTGGTGATTTATAGGATCAAGTGTGGAAAACTACGAAGAGATTTTTTTATATAACATAAATTTTTAACATGCCCTCGAAGATACGTACTGCGCATATCTTCCGTCGCGTATTTTCCTTCGCATCAAATCGGCAAAGCAAATGGGTCGACCGATCGCCCGCGCAGTGTGTTTAATAAGCGCATATTGTATGGAAAGAAATGTAGCGGCGGCGGCGTTCCGCGGCGGAAGAACTGCGAAGAACTGAGTCTTTCGTCGCGTCTCTTCCGTCGTGAAATAGCGTTAAATTTTTTTACACACAATACACGCTTATCAAACATTGCATGGACGATCGGTCGACCCATTTGCTTTGCCGATTTGACGCGACAAAAAGACGCAGCTGAAGATACGCGCAGTGTGGCACGGGCTTTAGTTCCAGGATATTCTGATAATCAAGGTTCTACTGAAGACTAAACAATCGTGCTTTGAAAATAAAACTGACTTATTAGTCTGCCGGGATCAATTTTTGATCACGAATGATCTTTTATATCGGTCTACCGATATAAAAGATCATTCAACTCTTTATGAATTTATCTGTATCTATCTGTTTCATTTGTAGGATTAAATTTCCCTGTAGAATCGTTTTATAAGAGCAAATGTTTAAAAACTTTGGCGTAGTTGGCGAAAGTTATAAAGTTGTTTAATATACGGCCAATAACGTTTCTCAAACAAAATACATTTTTAAGGTTTAGTGTCATATACTATAAGTTAGCGAAGTTGGTAATTTTTATACTGAGTAATTGGCAGTCCAAGTACTGAGAGGATAATATCACGTTGTTGAAATACAAATTGAACACATAAAAAGGATCAAAAGGCATTTTTATTACTGATGTAAGATGTCTTAATTTCGATGCGATACTTTGAAGTACGTATTATTGATATAATGTTTTATGATGTTTATTTATTAACCCTTCCGTAGCACTTAAAAAGTAAAATTTTACTGAACCTGTGAAGATTTAATTAGTTCGGTAGACAATATTGCATTATTCTAGCATTGTTTTGTCACGATTGAGATAAACATATTTAGATAGTAGGGGTTTTATTCGCTTCACCAACTCCCCAGCGCGAGTGAGAAGTAACTAGCCTTGCCGTACATATAAATATTTTGAAAGTTAAATTACTTGTAGTTTTGAATCATAAACATTTGCAACATAAAAAATACTAAACTTATATCATTGTGAACTCAAAGTTAGGTTAGCATTTTATAAGGAACGTTACTCGGGCGAAAAATTTGGTTCCACTTTAAATGTCGACTTAACGCACCATTTCACTTCCGAATTTTCATGAGAGCCAAGAAGAAAGCAAGGAGGTGATTGCAACTATTTTTAGTCTGTATGGTCTGTAAATATTAAGTTATTTCTATAAATTTGTGCAAAATATAATAAAAATTTAACTCTACAAAAAATATGCTTAGAAATGCTAGCGAATCCTACTAAAAATAAATAAACAAAATTGATTGTTAACTGGGGTAAAAAATACCTTTGTACTACGATAGAAAAAGATATATAAACGAAAATACAAATTTCGTAGTAAGAGGAATTATAAAAATACGAATATCACTATGCCTTTCTCTCTCTCTAATCAACTGTAGATAAATAATGATAAGGATAGTAAATATTATGAATGGGACTTGATGACTTTATTAACTATTTTGTGAGAATGCAGTGATTATTTATTAATATTATGAAGTATATTAGTACACTAGCTGTAACCCGTCAAAAATTACGATAGTTAAACATGCCGGTTCCTAAAGAATAACTAGGTATTTACCAGGCGCGTGCAGTGGGAACATTGAAGCATGACTTTTTTGCAAACGTATATTTTGGAAAAAAAAGAAATCATATATTTATGTTACAGATTTTTATGATATATCAAAATATGAATACTATGACAACAATTGTGATAGAAATATTACGATATATATGTTGTATTCCTTTTTTTTTTTCAAATAGCTGGTTCCGTAAAAGTCATACTGCGATGTTCCCACTGCACTTCCCTGGTCATTTACTTATTTATAGTCGACATCCATGAAATAGTAATAACGACCATTATCAAAATATTTGAACATTTTTTTTATATTTCCCCTGCCGGCGATTGAGAAGAACATGAAATGGTTCGCGTCTTTGCAAAGTCCTATATGTACTGTATTTAGGACGGGTAATGCAGGCTCGGCAACAGCAACAATGTTATAGTTGCCGCCTTAGAGTTTGCTGGTCAGGGGTTCAAGCCTGATCTCCGGCCGTTTAATTTATTTTTTTTAACGAAATTACGGACGTTACACGAAGTATCGGGGACGGACAAAAAACGAAATAATTATCCCAATTTTAATAATTTCGTTGTCTGTCTGTGTCCTTCGTGTAACGTCCGTAACTTCTTTATAGCATTAATTTTTCTTTTTTCTTCTTTTTTTATCCTTTTATTTTTATTTTTTTAAATAAATAAATACTTATTCCTTGGAAACCGACTTGTTAGTACCGTCATTTTTGACGGGTTGTAGCTAATGTTTGATATATTTACTTTTTTCTACTTTGAATGCTCAATACTATAGTAAATATGCGACATTCGTCATTATTGTAATCCATTTAAGCCAGCAAAAGCAATTTTTTCCTTAAAAAAATACTTAAAAACTGATATTATTTACGGCACCACAGGATGGCAGCAGGGCGTGTGAGAATTTTTTCTGGCGGTACGTTAAGGGTTGGTTAGCTATTTGTCACGGCGACCACCTCATCCTCCAAGCTCCACATTGAGTTGTCGTATTGGACTGGAATCTAATAATGGTCCAATGGTATATTTACATCGTCATGTACCTATGAGATGCATTTCATCGCAAACCTATAAAAGGCGTTCAAATAAAATTTTGTAACATACACAATATATAGATAGTATAAATTACATGGCAAACTAATTTAATGTATTCAGTACGTATTTATGAATATTGTGATGTGAATTCAGCGTTAGATATTCATTTTTTAATCATCAAGGTTTGGGTTTTATCATTTTTTATTAATTTTGCGAGTACAATATCGTCACCCCAGTTCTATCTTGTCGTAAGGTCAAAATCGTCGTTTTTGACTTATTGTGATGGCATTAGGCTTTGAGACTTGCTCTACAAATCGCTCCAATCCATTTTATCATACCTACTTTAGTTTCGTTGGTACTGAATTCTATTTTGTCGTATGTGCTGAAATATCAGCATTTTTTTGTCGTATGTATTATCAACTCTATTTAATCTTATGTTCATACGAAAATTACATTTTTTTTTAGTTCTATTGAATAACAGTGCTGGTGGTAATGAGCTATCCTTTATTCCATGCATTGAAGTAAAGCAATTGAGATAAGAACAAAATGACATACTTAACATGGATTCGACATCATTCGTAGACAATAAATAATAAAACTAACTCATAAAAACCAAGTTTTTGTTATACTCCCTTTCTCTTTTGTATTGTTTCTTGTAGTTGGAAAATTGATTTCAAACTTTGAATGCGTTTTTTTTAAAAACTGTTGTTTTGACCTTACGACAACACACAGGTTACGACCTTACGACAACATACAGGTGTACACGTGTAGGTAATATGGTAGGTACGCACGCAGGTAGCAAGGATTTTTCAAGTTCCCACTTGATAGATTCTGTTTAATCACAGGTAATAAATAGAGATAAGAGATGTAATAACTTGATAATGTTTATTATTAATGGAAATATTATTCTATATTATGTATTTACACTATCTTGAATTAGACATTATTAAGTTGACGTTGATAGTGAAATGAACGGAAAAATATTTTGCTTATTATTATGAGAAAATAAAAATATAAAGAAAAAGTAAATGTATACATCGATATCATGTTAAAAAAAATAACATCTGCGAATTGAATCTTAGCTTTACGTCCATATCTAGATATTATAAACGTTTGTGATTTATGAAAAATAAAAGTATATTTTTAGGTTTACATAAGGCGTAACGCAAAACACGGAATGTTTTATGTATTCTGTTTTCTCTGCCTATCTCACAAATGAAACAAAATCGTAGTAAATGAATGAAATGAAGATAAAAAAATGATCATCGCCTCTAACAGGTGATCAAAGAGTTCACTTACTTGGACTCCACAGTTACTAGTGATAATGATACAAGAGAAGAAATCAAGAGGAGGATAATGGTTGCGATTCGTTGTTACCATGTTCTTCAGAAACAGTTCACGTCAAATCTGGTCAGAAGAAACACCAAAATCTTACACTGCAAAACCCTGATAAAGCTATTTCTAACATATGCCTTTGAAACTTGGATATTTTAATTTTTAAAATTTTTTTTATTATTTTATTTTATTTATTTATTAGAGATACTAACAAGATATTAACGAAAGCCTTAAAGCGATCCATTGCAGTATTTGAGAGAAGGATTTTCAGAACAGTCCATGGTCCTGTGAGAGATTATAATGGTTGGCGTCGTCGATACAACACAGACTTGTATGACTTGTACGGAGAACCCGATGTGATCAGTTCCATCAAAGGTGATGGAACATAATGGACGATGATAATCCTGTAAAATGCTTCATACTCTTCACATTACATGGACGAAGAAGTCCAGGAAGACTCAAAGTGCGATGGATGGACTGTTAGCAACAGATAGGCAAGACTGACGAAGATTTCTGGATTCAGCCAAGACCCACCCACCCATTTATGATGATGACGATGTGTCCTGATGAAGGGACTATTGGACTCAAAACACTTTGGTAATTTCAACAAATTAGTGGTGTAAATACAGTATTTTGTTGTTAATTATATTAATTATATATTATTGATGCCTCACAGAGACGATATTATATTTTTTATGGGAAAGTAGGTATGGAAGTCTTTGGGGTTCATAGCGCTTACGACCTATCATACGGCTGGCTTAAGTGATCAATTCACACAATGTAATGTTTGCCTTTTCCACCCATGATTGAATACGTACTTCTATTGAAAGTTGTATATATTTGAATTTTACAACCTATTTCGCACACGTGTTGTAATAATCATTAGCGCGACCGTCAATTAAAGCTTTTTCATTCTCCTTAAATAACCACAGATGTCACTTATGAGATATCTATTTTTATGATGGAATTTTTTAGCAATATCCTTTATACATCTAGAATATATATTGATTAATGATGTCCCTGTGATAAAATCCAGTACTGTGTTCTAAAAAATTTGAAAAAATTCAAAATATTATTTATTAATAATGTGACCATAAAATCATTTTGCATTTATTGAAGAAATAATTACAATTTGACTGATTTATTATTATTAAAGGTATATTCACCCTTTTTAATTATTAAATAAAAGTGTTTCTTCCAATATCTACACATCCGTCACGTAGTTCAAAGGGAATACTGAAGACGTATAATGTAACACCCACCAGTCACGTAATAATGAACTTGTTTATGGAATGTGAACGATTGCTGTAACAAATTAATCCAAAATAACCTCATGTAATATGACATTGTTGTATAATGTATTAATAACACGTTACATATTAATTTACTCAAAAATCAATCATGGCGTAAAATTTAGTATGAACATATGTGAGACATTCGACATAATTTTACACTGATAGGTTAGGTTAGGTTAGGTGATGAGTAACGAAGATGAGTAACGAAGATGTTTGATTAGGACGCAAAATTCCAAAAAATGTTTATTCTTTTATTTATTTTACTAAAAATATGTCAGATTTTATTACTGATTAAACATATTGGCAAACTCAAACATATTCGACACCAAAGAGATCCCGATTAGCATAGCCAACGCCCTGTAAAGGCATGCCAGTCTCTTAACTACCTCCGGCGTCGGCCGGAGGCCCTGATCCGTTGAGTCTGTATCATTGTCTTTATTATTGTAATTCTGTATAACTCGTAATTGTTTTATCAAGTAAATAAATTCATTTAATTTTCCACGACGTTGGGGAATTTCCCGTTTAACACGAGTGGTGACCGTAAAACAACTTCCCCTCATTACCATCGATATCAATAACCAGAATTATTTACACACTATGCCACCAAAAACACCCCCAAAGAGATACTCCCTCGAAGTAAAATTCGGGGGATGGTGACCCCTTATTATACATCTTTCTACACAGCCTTCTACACGCCTTAGGAACCCAATAACGGCCATATCCTATAAATTGTAACTGACCCAAAAAGAACACCCATAAATGGTTCCCGACATGAGTAAATACAACAACGTTCTTCGAAGCAGCAGTCGGTCAACAACCCATGAATGGTGACTAATCCATAAATGTAAACAATTCGATAAATTCACAATGACTTAGGGCCGGTTGTTTCAAATTGGATTAAAGTAAAAGTTCGTTTAAAGCATAGATTTTTGCTTTCTCCACCAATCAAACAATCCGTTTCCATAAAATTTTTTAAAACAACTTTTATTTTAATCTAACTTGAAACAACCGGGCTTTAGTGGCGTGAAACGTATTTCTTAATGAAGCGATATCCAAATGACATACCTTTTTACAAAATAGTGATGCGTACCCGGAATATCGATATTCATTGTAGATATTATATTAATATATGTACACTTTATTTCCAAGATAGCTGAGGCTAACTATAACATATACGTTAAGGCGGAAGCGATTTTTTTTTGTAAAAGCTTACACTCGTAACTAACTAACTAACTAACTAATAACCAAAACGCTGTTTCTCCGCAGGGGTAGGCAGAAAGTATTGAACGCCACACTCTTCCATCCTGGCACACCACTTTTGCTTCGGCCGAATTCATAAATATTGACTATTTTTTATTAAATGACAGAATAATAAAATAAACACGTACTTATTAAACGCGAAATTGTAAAAACTCTTTTTAAATATTTGAATTGGGGGAAATTTTATAGGTTTTCTTTAAAATTGTTTATCGTCATAACACAGTTAAAGACCATAATTTTTCCAAGGTATAATTAATGACATAATTTTTAATTTTTAAAGTTTTAATAATTTTATATTTTTTCTTAATGTTTTGCCAAAAAAGTCTCTCCAGATTGTTTTTTACTTTTTGTTCGCAATTATCAAACGTAAAATATAAATCAACTTTAAGGAAAACTTTGTACTGAACCAAAGATTGTCTATAAAAATATAAGATTACTGGCAAGTACCTACTTTTTAAAACAAACTTTTATTTCAATGCCGGTACTATGTGCCCTGCATACTCAGAGTGGTCACGTTTACAGCGTGTAATAATCCTATGCAGAGCATACATGACGCCGTCCGTAATCATCCACGCTGAGTTTGTGTACGTAAATTAGTACTCTACTCCAAAATACTCCATAGTTAGTGAGATAAAATAAAAAATAACATTTCATGTTATTAAATAAATTTCATCATTAAATCCGGCTTATACATACACAAATTGTATTAATTAATAATCTAATAAAAAACAATCATTCACTTGGTTCAAACCACTATGTTTTTGGTAACACCAACCGGTTTCGGAACTACCGTTACTTCTTCAGTGTAAATTATTACTTAAAACTACAAAATACAAAATACAAAATACGCGCAATTATATTTTTTAAGCAATTTAATTTTTGTGTTTACTAGGTACCTAGCTGTCGTGTGTTTTCGTCGTATTTTCAAAATTCTTTTATTGTCTGTTTTGAGATTTTATAAAACAATTTCTATTTTTACTCCCTTTATTAACTCGTGGCGTCTGCTTGTCTTCTTGTCTTTGCAAGCAGACTCGTGGCGACGATCAAGAAGATCTATCAAAATTAATAAATTTTTGGATTTTTCAAATATTGAATGGTTTTATCATACAACTTATTAAGTTGTATTAGTTGTCTGGTAGACGCGAAACCTGATTATAGTATAATTTTGGATTTTTGGAAATTTTTTATTACTCTCTTTCGTAGCGTCGCCCGACCGAAGCCTAACGCGTAGGTTAAGCGAAAAAAAAATTTTTCAACTAGTAAATGAGAAAGGGAGTATAATAAAAACTTGGTTTCTATGGGTTACTTTTTAAAAATTATTTAAATTAAACAAAACAAAAAATTGCAAAACCTCTCAAGAAAATAGCCTAATGGATGGCGCAAAAAAGACTTACTTTAAATCCATCCAAGACAGAGTTACTACGGGCCGCGACATCTATATCTAATCCAGGAATCTATGTGTGTGAATTGTTGCGGTGCAGATGGTGAATTCAGGAACAAGTTATTTGATTTTGGACTTGCTAGAGACCCATGGTGTATAATAGCCGGCAAACATCTTGAACAATGGCTTAGCTACGCAAAAGACAAATTTTGGGTCTCAGGTTGAGATAGTATGGAGTGTCCATGCGCAAACTTTCCCCTAAAAATTGTCAAGATGTTTGCCGGCTACTGTACCTGCGGCCGCCTGAGGCAGATGCCGGAGTACCTATTTAAGGGTTGTCCTCTTTTAGATGATTGTCGAGAGGACTTGATAAGGGGTCAAAGTGGTGTCTCCACAGTAAACGCTGACCTTCATAGGAATGCTAATAACTTGTCGTATTTCAGAACTTTTATTCGGGTGTGGGTCTCCCGGTGGGAAATTATTAGGGGGTCTCTTGCTGGAATGTGACTGCTGTGTACTAGTTTGTTATTTTCCACTAGTGATTTCCGTTATGTCAAAATTTCTACAGACTTAACTTAATTAGTAAGGATCATTACCCTGGTTGCATCTGCCGGCAGTGGAACTCCGGACTGGTGAGTCCCTTAATTTTGGTGCTTTTTTGCGGTGCGATTATTTTATTTTAATTTTTCCCTGAAGGGGGTGAATTACTCTAATAACTGGCTCTAAGGTGCAATTCTTAATTCATTTTAATTAATCTCTTATTTTATTTTTTATAACCAGTTTTTCATTTTATTTTATTTTATAATATAATATAATATAATATAATATATAATAAAATAATTTTAATTAATCTGGCTCCTAAGTTGAATGTCTACTTGTTGTGTTTTTATCTTTATGCTTATTACTGTGGACAGTATGGACTTTGTGCATTTATATTTTGTATTGTAGCATTTCCTGTAAATATGTAACTTACAATTCCCACTTGATGGATGATAAGTATATTCCAATTGTCATTTGTCCCGCTCACATTCCCATGAGTGTCGGCGGAGCGATGAGTATGGTCACTTGGGCATTAAAGAAATGCCGAAAATGGGTGGCGAAAGTGTAGGACCGATATGGGAGCTATTGCTCTTAGAACGGCTCTGGGTGTGTGGTAGGTCCCTCTTCTTTGTCTGTGAATGCTAAATCTGCAGTTAAGTTGTTGGGCGTGCACATTGATTTAGTGTACTCTCCATGAGTACAAAAATAAGTAAAACTGTCAGAGAATGTTTTTCAATATTTCAATAATGTTATCTCCTCCTCCCACTCCACTATCACGACTGGGGCTACGCCGTTACCAATTTATTTTCGTATATTTTTCTAAATCTTAGATAGTATATATATAGATATATATCCCTATATCCCTACAGACGAATATACAAGAGTATCTAAACAGGTCGACAGTAAATAAGATAATTTCGTTTGTTAAAAAAATTGTGTTTTAAACCATGTATTCACTAGGGGACAAATTGTCCCTCAACAGCACGCGCGGCATAGAGACTACGTGACGTTGCAATGTCATGCACTGTTCCGCGACTTCGCGCACAACAAAGCGCGGCATTTCTACGTGCCGTTGCAACGTTGCTATGCGCACGGTACCCGAGCGAGCTCACTGCGACGCATAGAATATCCATCCTTCTTTCTCTTTGCAGTAAATAATTTCGCATCCACCACCTTTTTCTCCTCTTACGTTTCGATAAACTCGTTAACATAAATGGATACGCAGTTGTCATCATAACCTCATAGGGCGACATTTCCGCGACGTGTGGAAAACAATAATTATTTGCAAAAAGGACCTTGTTTTTAATAATATTCAATTTACTACAGTAAAACCTCGTTAATTTGAAATTGCGACTCAAAAAAACATTTCGAATTGCGCGGAACCCCATTTTCGCTAAATGACGAAGTGTAAATAGATACCGCAGCTGTTATCATAACTTCATCGGGTGACATTTCCGCGACAAGATATGTGAGTCCCGGTGTGTACACGTCAAACGACCGCGTCATTGTCCCCGAAACATGAGCGTAGATGTTCATGCGACATGCCGCGCGGAATGCTGCGCTATTTGTCCCCTAGTGAATACATGGCTTTAAGTTACATTAATCAAGTTAGATTTCGGCTATTCCACTAGAAAATTTGTGTATTAAGTAACAGCTACGCATTCATCCAAATATGCTGTCACGCCGTTTTTACCGATGCAGTAAAGAAGGGGAGAGTATCCTTCTAAAATCCAATTAATTTAATGAAATCAATACCTTTGGCTGGTCCAATAACATAGATACACGCGAGTCACCTACAACCGCCTACGAGTTGAATAAAATAATTCGTGTAGAATGCTGCTATTGTTGGTGTGATCCTGAAATGCCTCCACGACGTTTTTCTACGGTCTTGTACTCATTTTCCTACTGAAATGTTACGGCTACTTTGACTGAAACGCAACAGAAGTATTTTAATTATCAGACATCTGTGGGGATTTAGGGGAATGAAAATGGCTTTGTACAGGCCGCATGGAAAAGGCGCTTACAACTCATATATGAAAGCTTCACGCAATTTGAACATATATACAACTTCCAAAAAATGAATAAGCATGGTATATTCTATCATGGGTGGAAATGGCGAATGTTACAATTGTGTAAAGTGATCACTTAAGCCAACCATAAAAAGACAGGTCATAAGTCCTGTTACACCCAAATGACTTCTATACCTACTTTCCCATAATTAATACAGTTTCGTCTCTGTGAGATATCTATAATATACACTAATTGATTAATAATGTCTCTGTGACATAAATCCAGCACTGTTCTGAAAGATTTGAACAAACTCAAAATATTCTGAATTGTAAATACTGGTAAAAAAGGAATTTAACAAAAATTGGAAATAATATTTCCTGGCGTATCCTAGTGTAATGCAAGTATTCGGATGAATTTCATTACACATTAATAAAGTATATTGCTCCCAAAATTCCGTAAATCAATTGTAGATTTTCTCATTAGCGACATCTGTGGGGATTTAGGGGAATGAAAATGGCTTTGTACAGGCCGCATGGAAAAGGCGCTTACAACTCATATATGAAAGCTTCACGCAATTTGAACATATATACAACTTCCAAAAAATGAATAAGCATGGTATATTCTATCATGGGTGGAAATGGCGAATGTTACAATTGTGTAAAGTGATCACTTAAGCCAACCAATAAAAAGACAGGTCATAAGTCCTGTTACACCCAAATGACTTCTATACCTACTTTCCCATAATTAATACAGTTTCGTCTCTGTGAGATATCTATAATATACATTAATTGATTAATAATGTCTCTGTGACATAAATCCAGCACTGTTCTGAAGGATTTGAACAAACTCAAATTATTCTGAGAAGTATTTTAGTACAAGCTGCGTTCACACGGAGGTTTATTTCGGAGGAGATCTAATATCAGGTTTGCATTTATTCCTTACACTTAACTCTTAAAAACGAGGTAAACAATTTTAAATTAATTTAATTTAGAAACCTTTCAGTTTTAATCATTGAACAGAGTGTAAATTGCACAAACCAATTACAAAGATTAACTGATGTTCAAACTGTAGTAATTTGGATAAGATAATATTTTTTGAAAACCAAGAGATTACTTTATTATAGTAATCATCAACCAATATTAAAGTAAAATAACGGCAATAAATGAGAAACTAGTTATAAGTTTCGATAGTAGCACGGAACAGAGCAGAGGTGGAGGAAGAGATGACTAGACGCAGTGAGCGACTGGCCAAAGTTGATTCGGTGTTGATGCCCTCAATCCGAGTGTCGAGCAGAGCTATAATCTATAGCATTACTTCAAATGCGGAAAGACAATTATTGAAGACATCGTCATAGTGAAACAAAAATGTATTTTGGGTATGGGTTCATGAGCAAGAGCACGTTCTGTCGGGTTCGTCCACAGAAAACATGAAAGAAGATTAAGTCCAGTTGACTGGGACAGTCAAGATATCCATGCTGCATAGGCTAGGCAATACGTATGGGTATATTTCTGATATTTTTAATTCCACTTTAGCACAATATAAAGATTCGCTACTAAAAGGTTTACACCCTGAGGTTCTGAATTCATAATGTAATCACAAACAAATTTTTATACCTATTTGTTTAACCTTGTTTTTACTTCACATCTCATTTTTCTAAATTATATTTTATTTTACATACTTCACACCTATTTTTTCTAAATTACTGTTATAACTTTAAACAACTATGTATACTATGTCAATTCTGTAATTTTTGCTGTTCTACTCTTTGGATTTCTTGTATATATTATTATATAAAAGGTACTTCTGTGCTGTATATTGAAATAAATAAATATTCTTTCAGTAGATTAAATAATAGTATAAGATCAGTACGTGCTCTTCGACGTTCTAGAGTTTATATGTTGTGGAAATTTATGCTCCACGGTAAGAGTCGAAAGATTTGTCACATCTAGCGTTAAGGTGGCCAAGAAACTTTTTTTGTATCTGTCCAAGTCTCGCAATGTATGTAATTTTCTGCGGGTTCCACACTTGAGATGCATATTCCAGTATAATGCATATTACATGTAACAATGTACAGTAAATGAATGTACAGTACACTAATTTTAATTTTAGGGAGAACGGATTTTTAAACTTTTTGCGGGTACGCAGTATGATACCTTTCATGCTGTAGGCCTTTGACGTAATTTGATCGAAATGGTTCTTAAATAGGAGTTTGATATCGAGGATTAAACCATGGTCCTTAATATATCCTCCTTATATATACATATATAAATTTTCATATATGCCAAGTTACTTATAACTAAAAATTGCATACGCATAATAATTAATACTCTTAACAATCCAATTGGATCCTCACGTGAAATCATGTGTTCATCTGTTCTGATGAAAAAGCATCATTTCAAAATTTATTTTTTTATATTAATAATTATATCTTATAACATGGTTAACTTTATTAAAACATAAAAATATGTAAAATGTAATATTATACATTTACCACCCTACCGATTTCAATTTTGAAATTTCTGTATATTTGCTATGGCTGTGTTTTTAGACCTTCACAATGGGACGAAGGTTGAAACAAAGTGATGTATTTTTTGTACTCGTTTTTGTAGCGTCAATCAAAATGTTTTCCACCCTTTGGCCATTTTCTTCAAAGCTTGCTCATGTAACCACTCAAAGATATTTCACCTTCGAGGTGGACTAAATATAAAGTTGGATATTAGGTTTTTTAACTCTTTATATTTTAACGATATTTTTGAAATGGTACTATTGTAACGTGGTTCCATGGACATATTCATCTAGTATCCAATGAAAACTTCGCATACAACTCAATATGTCCCTGAAAACTTCGCATACAACTCAATATGTCCCTGAAAACTTCGCATACAACTCAATATGTCCCTGATAACTTGGCATACAACTCGATCACTCTTTCAAATGAACCATTTAGCTATTTCAATTAATCTAACTCAATATAAAATACGCATGTACATCGTACATATCTAAACATAAAAATTCCGTACTCTGTCTGTTCCGTAAATCCTTAAAATTCTGGAATTCACGGATAAAAAAACGAAATAACATGGCTGGAGAAAGACTCGAACCTCGAACGCGTAGACGGCAACGCGGCAACTAAACGACATAGCCACCACCGCTTCTCCCCGCACGTCAAAAATATACTATATGTACTACATATTGTAAGACCAGGGCTTAGCTATCATGCAAAAAATTAATTTACGCCTCCAATGTTTGACGTTTGACAGACTCTTTACTATGTATAAATAATAAATAATAACTTAAATTATGTCCCCTGATTTTTAACGCATTTACGGTTAGTATAAAATATAAAACTCAAAGACTGTTTGTTTTCGATGAAAAACTACACTTTTAATCATCTAATTTTGCAAAATGACCCTTTGTGTAAAATATAGGTATCAATCCTCTCTCCATGGCCATCCCACACCCAATATATATAAAATATAGGTATCAATCCCCTCTCCATGGCCACCCCACACCCAAAATGTATAAAATATAGGAATCAATCCCCTCTCCATGGCCACCTCACACCCAATATGTATAAAATAAAGGTATCAATCCCATCTCCATGGCCACCTCACACCCAATATGTATAAAATAAAGGTATCAATCCCCTCTCCATGGCCACCTCCACCCAGTAGTATAAAATAAAGGTATCAATCCCCTCTCCATGGCCACCCCACACCCAGTATGTATAAAATTGAATATATATTGGCTTTTATGTTAACCATTTTTGTAATTACTTAATTACTGTTAGCTGTCGGTTTTCCGAATAAATTTAAATAAATAGTAAGTAATAAAATGAAATAAAAAAAGTAACCCATAAAAACCAAGTTTCTACAATACTCCCTTTCTCATTTTCGGGTTTCGTGTCTACCATATGCGTCGGAATCTCCACACAACTTACTGAATTGTATGAAAAAACCATTAAAAATTTGAAAAATCCAAAATTATACTATAATTTTTTTTTTAACGAAAATTTGATAGATCTTCTGAAGAAGATCAATCGTCGCCACGAGTCTACTTGCAAAGTTTCAGCTCGATTGGATCACGGGAAAAGGGTTAAAAATAGATCCAAAGTTTTTTCGTCAAGCAAGCAGACGCCACGAGTTAAAAGAAAGGAAATAATAATAAAAATTAATAGTAAGGTAATAATTATAGTGATTTGAATATTACAGAATACAAATTTTATTTCGCAGAACTAATTGTACGTCGCTGGTATATAACATTAACGGAAAACAAACATTGCTTACATCCGAAAGACGTTATTTAACAATATTTTATGTTTACACGAATAAATATGTTTTGGATAGAAAAGCGAGAAAATAAAAATAAACATACCGCTACGATAAAACGATCTTAGTGTTGTGTGAAAACTATGTTGCTATTGGAAATATGTTCATTTTTACTGTCATATTATAACAATAAAACCTGTGCTGTGATAGTCCTGCAGTGCAAAGCGGATGTCCGGTGCCACCCTCGGATGCATACACCCAAGGCTAAGTAGGCTTATCCACCCCCTGCGATTCTCGCTTGTGCAACCTTCGAGTTTATTGTTCTCACTTATGTTAACATTTATTTACTATGTGCAACGTATTATATACAGTTTGATCCAGTATCTTTAATAATATAAAATGTACCTATATAACGTAATATAATATTAGGTCCTTACATATGAAATTGGCGTTTTGCCGTACTGGCAAATTTGATCTCAAATATCTTCTCTTTGTTTAGGAATTCCAAATCCAAATTTATACAGCTATTTACTCATGTATTTGTGTTTTGAAAATTATAATTCATTTGTTTTTTCCTCAATTGTTTTTTTCTTTGCGTCACTCAGTTTACAAAATGAAAAACTTGAAATATCGCGTTATTTACGAGTACGAGTTCCACCGTGGCACCAGTGCTGCAGAAACGGCTCGAAGGATTAATGATGTGTATGGCGACGGTGCCGCAAAAGAAAACACAGTGCGTTTTTGGTTCCAACGTTTTCGTTCTGGAAATTTCGACCTGCAGAACAAGCCCCGTGGACGGAAGGAGACCAAAATTGATAATGAAGAATTGAAGGCTATTGTGGAAGCGGATCCATCGCAAACCACATCCGAGTTAGCTGCAGGCTGCGGTGTTAGTGATAAAACTGTTTTAATCCACTTGAAGCAAATTGGTAAGGTGAAAAAGCTTGAAAGGTGGGTACCTCACGAATTGAGTGAAGCAAATCAACAAACGCGCGGTGACTGCTGCATTGCATTACTCAACCGGCACAATAATGAAGGGATTTTAAATCGAATCATTACCTGTGATGAAAAATGGATCCTGTACGATAATCGGAAGCGCTCATCGCAATGGCTGAACCCTGCCGAACCAGCCAAACCATGTCCCAAGCGAAAATTGACTCCAAAAAAGTTACTTGTGAGCGTTTGGTGGACTAGTGCTGGTGTCGTTCACTACAGCTTTCTTAAATCTGGCCAGACGATTACGGCAGATGTCTATTGCCAGCAACTGCAAACCATGATGGAAAAGCTAGCTGCTAAACAACCGAGGCTGGTTAATCGCTCTAGGCCACTGCTGCTTCATGATAACGCTAGACCACACACTGCACAACAGACGGCTACCAAAATAGAGGAGCTTCAATTGGAATGTCTAAGACATCCACCGTACTCTTCGGACCTTGCCCCAACAGATTACCATTTTTTTCGAAATTTGGATAACTTCTTGCAAAGGAAAAAAATTCAACTCCGATGGGGCAGTCCAAACCGCCTTCAAAGATTTTATTGATTCCCGTCCGAATGGTTTTTTTAGTAAAGGGATCGATGAACTACCTATGAGATGGCAAAAGTGTATAGATAGCAATGGTACATACTTTGATTAAATAAATATATTATAATTAAAAAAAATCGGCTTTATGTTCCTCCCATACTAAACGCCAATTTCATATGTAAGGACCTAATATATGATGAAATATAGAAAGTAAAAAATATACAGTTATACGTTTAAAACTATAGTGAGATTGTGATGATTTATAATAGCTTATAATGATTTGTTCACCGATATAATAATAAAGGTAATTTGTTTCACTATCAATATTTAAAAACTAGCTGTAACTAGTCATAAATGACGGTACTTATATATATTGGTTCCTAAGGAAAAAATACCTATTTATTTATTCATATAAAAAAAGATTAAAGTAATGTAAGTTTTCTGTTATTACAATTAATTATTCCAAATGGTATTTTCTAACCAATAACTTCAATTTATTACTTTTTTGTGAAAAGTATGAAAGTGTAGGTACATTTTTCTTTCTTTCTTATATTATGTTCATAACGCGTGTCTTGCAACTTTCATCAATTCAATTTTAATTATTTTAAATCTTCTTTAGAAAAAGAAAATACCTGGAAATCAAATAAATGTGGGGCCTACATTGGGGTTTACCTCTAAGTTAATAAATAAGCTGTGTCTGGAAAAATATTCGGCAAAATCAGTTTGGCACTTGAAGCTCTTAGATGCCTTTCAATCGGTACTCTTAAATTTATAGATTTTATTACCATTCAAGCATTATTGTTTGTTGATGCATTTCCACAGCCGTTGAGGGTTGCACTCATTAACTAATCTGTTTATGGATGATAGGTACCTGCATTCTAGATGTCTTTTTTTTCATACAATTAATAAGAAAAACTTTGATTTTTACCACTTATTTGTTGTACCAAATTTGTAAACCTTCATAAATATCAAAAGAATGATCCATGGAAAGGAGTCATCGCGAAATTTGGAAGGCCGGAAGTTAACCTTCAAGGATGCTGTTGGATTTCTGTGCAAGTAATGGCCTAACAATAACACTACTTTCCAGCACAAAGAAATACACAAATTCACATGGTACCAGAGAAGGAGTAACGAAACGTGGCAGTCTCAAATCGACTTTTGTATAGCGGCCCCCGGAATAAAGAAATCCGTCACTGATGTACGAGTGAAGAGAGGAGCTGAACCAGGCACCGATCATTTTCTCTTCGTTTGAAAAGTGAACTGCGAACATTTTATGAAAAAGTGTAAGGGTTCAATAAAAAGTGGCGGCACTAGGATAAAGTGGGAGGAGCTGCAAAATGAAGAGACCAGGAAAAGCTTCGCATAAAGAATAGACCAGGCATACGACAATTTGCCACCCAAAGAACTAGATGCTAAGAGTGAATGGAATCTGTTCCAGAGTACAGTGGTGGAGTCAGCCAAAGAAACATGTGGGACTAAACAAGTTTCAAGCGGTAATAAGACCCAAAGGACGCCTTGGTGGACTGAAATTGTACGGAAAGCTATCCATGAAAAGAAACAAGCTTACCGTGAATGGATTGGTAATCAAGAGGAAGGAAACCGAAAGAAGTACCTCGAGAAAAAATCCGAGGCCAAGAGGGTAGTAGACATGGCCAAACAACAAGCATGGGAAAATTTGGGCGCCTACAAAGGAGGACCTGCAAGAGTGGATAAATTCCTTCAATGAAGAGTGCACTCAAGTAGGGATGAAGATTAGTACTGCCAAAACAGAGGTTATGATCGTAGGAAGAGACCAAGAGCAGTGCTCGATCAGCATACAAGGGACCCAGCTGAAGCAAGTCGAAAAATTCAAATACCTTTGGGTGGAATTTTCTAGCGACGGGAGGCAGGAATGTGAAATAGATAGAAGAATCGGAGCTGCAGCCGGCGTTCTACGCTCTTTATATAGTGCGGTGATAAGAAAATCCGGGCTTAGTGTCAAGGCAAAACTGACTGTTTTCAAATCTGTGTACAGACCTACTCTAATATATGGCCATCGGATCCTGACGGAGAGAGTGAGATCAAGAGTCCAGGCTGCCGAGATGAGTTTTCTAAGGGGGTAGCGGAAGACAAGGGGAAGAAGAAGATGACGATGATGATCCATTTCGAAAAGATAAATTTATTTTTATTTTCTTATTGTTTGTACTTCGATTTTTGATTTTTAATTTTTAATATACATTATTGTATTTTCAACAAATATGTTCCAACAAAAAACAAAGTGACGAAAAAATGAAAATGATTTAAAGAAAATAATTTAAATTCGTATTAATTATATTGGTAATGTCACCAAAAAATCGTTTTTCTCTTATTTATTATTTAAACAAAATAAGTAATTCACATTAGTGTCGTGAAAGTGGTGATTTCTATTTATTTTATTCATGTTTCATGTACTTGGAAACGTAAATTCCTGCTTAAAAGTTTCTTATTACGCCAAGGAAGAAGGATTGTACTGTTTACATTCATACGCTATGTGAGTATTTATTTGAAAATGTTATCTCCCCTACGTAGGTAACTACGTAAAGGATTTCAAGATGATTCTGCACGATTTTAGAAAACGTTACCTATATAGGCGTCGGATCAGCGCTACTATTGTTGACATTAAAGTGTCAAATCTTATTATAAGTAAAGAAAAAAATATTTGATACGCTTATTTATATCCGCATTGACTTAGTACTTTTTGATATGCTTTTTACAGTAGTTTTATTTAAGTATTTCTTGTTCTATTTACTTCAACATTACATTTTTTACACAATTTTATTTATTTTTTACTAACTAGTGCCTCATCAAGTAATTCTATTTTAAAGGACTCGATGATTTTAATAATTAAAATGTAGGTACCTACCATTCGTAGTAATGTAAAGTAAAGTAAACAAATCGAGCGCAAATATCACAAGTAAAAAAAACAACGAGGAAAAAACGGATATTATTCCGTTCTAGCTGCAACGGAACATTGGTTCCCGTCTTTGCTAAGCTCCGGTATGTATTTATACTATCTTTTTGGCGGTCCACAAAGTGGCGGCCGTAGCAACATGCGTTGAGCGGCCGGTCCGGGTTGGATAACCGGGGGTTCAAGCCTTATCTCCGGTCGTTTAGTTTCGTTTTTTAACCGTGAATTCGAACGAAATTACGGACTTTACACGAATGGACGGACCGACGGACGGACAGACGGACAGATAACGAAATTATTATGTTTGATTGATTCCACCAATATTTTAGCCACGTCCTTCACACTGAGGAAGTAGAAAGTCGGATTTCCAGAGGAACTCTTTGTCCGCTCAAATATAATTTATCACTTACTATTAATAATTGTACATCACGCGACAACATTACGCAATTTTTGGTAGCTTTAAGAGTAGTTCTTGACGTGATGATTTTATAAAAAGAGAGAAAGAGAGCACGCAAAGTCAGCGCGCCCTTTTTACTCCCTTTATATTAACTCGTGGCGTCTGCTTGCTTGCTTGCCGGCTTGCCGTCAACAAAAACTTTGGATTGATTTTTGACCCATTTCCCGTGATCTAATCGAGCCGAAACTTGGCAAGTAGACTCGTAGCGAGGATCAAGAAGATCTATCAAATTTTCGTTAAAAAAATAAATAATTATAGTATAATTTCGGATTTTTAGTAATTTTATTGGTTTTTTCAAATTGGAATCATTTGAAAACTTTGATTACGGCGGTCCGATAACGTCGCGGAATATTTTCTAAATTTGAATTACTCCGTCGGCATGCATAATAGGTATTTCGCTACGATTGTCGAAAATCTAAATTGTTCAAATTGACAAATATTTTTAGAATTTAATCTTCAAAGCATTAAGTGTCTTATCAAAGCTCAAAACATCTCACAATTTAGAAATATATTAAATTACTGTAAGTTTAGTGTTATGTTATATGTTTTAATTCGTCTTTAATTGTTGTTATATTTTACAAAGAAAGGGAGAATAATAAAAACTTGGTTTTTATGGGTTACTTTTTTATACAAATTTCTCATGCTTCCTGTCTTTTTCATACATCTTGACATTTCATACATACGTTCACCTAGATATATTACACTATTAGTAGCAGAAACCTTAATGTCGGGATGGTCATAGGGTTACTGCAACAAATAAAGTGGGGCAAAGTAGCTATCATAGACGGGGCAGCCGCGGAACCATAGATACACGCGTGAAGTGAGTTTGCAAAAGATCTTCATTCCATTGTGAACGAAATATGGAAAAAGTAACGACTGCCAGAGGAGAAGAAATGCGGATTGATCCGATCCACAGCGGGATCACACTGATTTTAACAACGTACAAATTTATATATTTCTAAAAAAATTGAATCGCAAGCTGAGAATATAGTAGGAAATAATGAAAGTGGCTTTCACTCTGTGTCAGACCAAATGTTAATTATAAGATATATTATTTAAAAATAAAATTTAATAAAAATAATAATTTTTATTTTATTAATATATAGGATGTCTCAAAGCTAGAAGCAAAAAACTTTGGGGGAATCTTCTTCGTGCAATTTTGAATAGAAAAATTCTTTACACTCTGTGTGAAATCTCGCTTATTTTCAGTAAAACGTTGAATTTTTACTAAAGTAAATTTTATGGTTTGTTTAAAATTCATCCGTTTCAATACTCATTCACCAACCAATTTGGGTGAATGAGTCAAAAATCTTGCAAAAATAATATTTTTCAAATTTCTGCAAGGTTATAATAATTTTATTTGACTTTTATCAATGCATATCATATCAATCACATAACTATTAAGATAGGTTTGATTGAATTAACTAAATTTCTTAAATTATTGTGACTTACAGAATAGCCTGGAACCTGAACCTACAGAAAATCCTGGAGGATTATGGCCTAAAAATTAGCAGCAAAAAGACTGAATCTGTACATGCCATTTGAAGACACAAATGCTGTAAGTCCTTCGAAAAATTAAAGAAAGGGTATACCAGACTATTGTTAGACCCGCGATAATATATGGCTCCGAACGCTGGACTACGTACAACTCCTACTTTAGGCTACTCGAAACAGCAGAAATTCGAATGCTTAGATGGTCGGCAAGAGTAACATTAAAAGACAGGATTAAAAGTTTATAAGAATTGCAGTAGCCTGGGTGTCACGGACATAAACAGCTGGAGAAGCGACAGATGAGATGGTATGGGCACTTAAGACGGAGACCACCAGACCACACAGTAAAGCAGATAATGTCTATAGAGCTTCATCAACAGTGATCTAGAGGAAGACCTAAGAACTCCTGGTAAAATATATACTCGTCTGTGGAACACTTTATCTTTGTCTTTCCAGGAAATTCGTACATCTGTGGTATATATATATATATATCGCACTTATCATTATTGAATGCTTGGCAGGTAATCTCTTAATTTAGCTTCTCACTAGCCGGTGGTTTCTATGGGATTGCTAAACCATCACAACAACACATAGCGGTTACGTCGCCCTTAAATAGGGAAAGTCATTTCGCGAAATTTTAAGTATGGTTGGTCGACTTTACTTTTCTAATTTACTGGAAAACATCCAGAGTGCTGTAAAATCCTTGATAACGTGTAATTCTTCCAGTCTCGTAATAATATTTTTTATCGCTTTCATATTCCATTTCATTAATTTAGTTCATTCACATACACGTATTATATGCGAATAGTCTTGATGCATTATCCTCGTACGTAATGTAAAAGAATAAATATTTAAATGAAAATAATTTTGGTATTTGGGTGGATAAGCCTATACCGCCTACACGAAATACGCGCGTATTTTCTGTTCCCGATTCCCCGAAATGAGAATTCATTGCGAGTCCGGTCCATGCAAGCAAAAAGTTTTTAATCATCTCCATTCAATGGCTTTGTTCGCTTTAATCGTGGAATATTATCGCAAAATATGTATCATATTGACCAAAGGAACGCAGCGGGTACTCCATTGAAAAGAACATTCGCAATAGAAATATTGTTCGGAGATAATATACGGAAATAGGGTTGATTACTTTAAGAAACATTAAAATATATTATTACTATACGTAATTTAAAGCACGAAAGTATGAAATAACTTTTATATAAAAAACAATACATGTTTATTTGTTCACATAATTTAAAATATTTTCTATAATTTATTTCTAAAATTTTTAATTTTGCACTCAATGGATCGCACAAGGATATTCATATAAATTATAATGTATACAAATTTATATGAATATCCTATACACACATTTGTAAATGTATGCACAAATGTATATATGTTTTTCTGTTCTTCTAAGTTTTTTTTTTGTTCTTCTGAGACCTGAAATCTTTTCTTTTATATATTTTATATTTGAAAGAAACACAAACGTTTAAAGTTAAAATAATATATGCTTAGTAATTTATTTAGGCGTTACTTAGGCGTTTATTTTGTGGAAATCCGTTTTAACAATTACCAAAAACTACTATTTTTGTTTTTTCAACTAGTTTATTTTACAGTATCACACAAAATGTGATGCTCTAAAATATACTGTACAATTTTTTTCTTTATTAAGTGTTGAAAGCGTCATAAATAGATGGCAGCATTGGATAACCAAGTTAACCAGAAGGTGGAAGCTGGAAGATGATCCAATTAGAAAATTCAACAAACGATGAGCTTTCATGCGAAAATATACGAATGTGGATGAAGCGACAGTTTTACGTACGGACAGGAAAGTGAGGCGCTCCATGCTTTCTGCTTACGCCCGCGGGGAAACTGCGTGATGGTAAGTTAGCAGGTTTGTTAATTTTCTTATTTTTCAACCTTAATCTCTAGACTACTGGATAAGACTACTGGATAATCCTCCAAAACCTTCTGTCCTTCTCTGTTGTTAGCTTCTTTAGCCATTTCTTCCCCCGCACAACGGCTTTATCGTCGGACTATGTCTTTTGAGGCCTTCCAACGCCTCTTTTATAGTTCCAAGGCCTCTACTTTAGAACTTAGGATTCTTGTAGCACCCCGCTCTGCCTATTGACATTTTAACCTCGCTACACGATCCATGATATCCACCACTCTAGTTCTGCGCCTAATTTCATCATTTCTTATTCTTAAAATAAAACACAAATCACTCTGTTTTCACCACTTTATTACTTTATTCTTATTCTATCTTTTGGTCTTGTATCAAGCATAGATCTTTCCATAGATTTGAGCTTTTCTACATTTTTCTTTGTAAGTGTTTTCGTCTTCACTCCGTAAGTCTTCATGCAGGATTCGAAGGCTTTTATTTTTAGAATACATACTGTGATCTCTTTGTTTTCATAAATTAATCTTGTTCCAATGATCCAAAAATTCAATGTATTTAGGTACCTTGGTAAGCAAAACACTAAAAATATAAAACACAATGTGAATATGATACCACTAAAAACATTTCAAAATTACCATAAAATTCAAAATAACAAAATTAAATTTAATCGAAGCTGATAAAATTGAATTTCATCGGCTAATACTTTTATTAATTTGTTTAACTGCCTAGTTCATGAGCTTTCTTGTTTGTTAACAACTGTCTAAGCTAGTAAATGTATCTATGTAGGCACAACTAAGAAGATTTAAGTTCTCAGATGCACTGCGTGGCATGTGGTGGTTAAAGTTCCCTAAATGTTAGAATCATCTTCAGTAACTAGATTACTGGAACGCCTACGACATTATTGACTTCTCAAGAGACTTTACGAGAATAGTTGGATCTACTATGGTTTCTAAAAATGGTCTGGATACAAAGATTAATGTAATGCCTTGTATCAAAATTAAATAAGTAAATAAGAGAGTGATGTAAATTAATCACGTCGTAAGATTAAATTTATTGTGGGTGGTTTGATAATATCTGAAGGTGTGAATACTTAACGAACTCACCATTATGCCGCTTTTTCTCGTAGCAGAGGTATGCAGAGAGAGTACAACGTGACATTATTCTGTTCTGGCTTATGGCTGTTGCCTCGTCTACTTCCATACATATTATTATAACGGGACGGTGTATTTTAAGTATTTTATTTATATATAAGTATTTTAAGTAAGTGTATCGGGACGGTTATTGTAACGGTGAGAGACAAATGAATTATAAAAAAATTAAATAATGTTTTAAATCGTCACCGAAGTTCCCTGGCCATGAATTTAATGGGAGCAATGTTCTTTAAGTGACTAAATGTTTCTAGAATATTTCACAAACATTATTATCTAATTTTTTAATTCGCACTAATTATCTCTGGTCACTCGTCTGTGAATCACTTTTTATTAAGCTGTTTCTATCGCATCGATCACTTTCGTTAATATTCCGCTCAACTTTGCACATAAGTACTCCGCCGAAATATCTGTCTTTCGGTTATACACGCACTGGTCACACTGTGTCGCTGTTAATGTCGCAACCAATGATTCTCTCGCACGGCACTCGATTCGTCTTTTTATACAATACATGTTGGTTTTCAAATGTTCGATACCATTTAATATTTTCTCGACATTTCCAGTGTTTACAAGAATGTCTCAGTCGATTCCAGAGTGTTCCAGTGTAGTATGAGAGATTTAGAAAGTGCGTAATTCCTTCCGATTTTACCATTTCGTTACATTATTACGTACGCTCTTCAGTACTGAAGCTTTTAACGGAGCCTTTTTCCAATATTTGGTTTATAAAATCATTCCAGGTCTTTAGCTCATTCCCTGCTGTCTTCAAAACTCATTTCAAATATTTTCTTACATTCGTTATTTTATGGCCAATTTCCAGGCATAGCTTCCATATTTTAGGGCCAGTTGTTTCAACTTAGATTATCATAGTGACATCGATGGTGTTTTTATGGAAAAGCATGCGCGATGCATGCTACAGACCTTCTGTATTCTATATTAAATCTTTGGTTTTTACTCCTAAAAAAGTAGCCTAGGATGTGGTTTAAACATGGGCCCAGAAATAATGAAATACGACGTCGCATATACTGTAGAACATCTGAAGGTAGTTTATTTACAGTAAGTAATTACTCGGTATCTGCAGAAAGTGCGACTATAAATCTTTAAGTGAATGAGCAATTTGCATCAAGTGATTCACTAAGACATTACGCCCGCTGTATATTAAAAGGTACCAACTGAAATAGTCTAATTTTCAGATTTTTCAATTGAAATATATCCGAGTTTCAAGCATGGGAATATATTTTACAATTCAATATATACATACATAGCTTGTTGGTCTTGTGGTTAGGACTCTCGCCTCGTGATCCAAACGTCACTGGTTCGAACCTCAGCAGGTGCAGATCAGCAAGTTAGTCCTATTTTCATAGCATAAGCGTTTAGCTTAGTTTGAAAATAGTAAGAATATTGATGTGACACGTATTCCATGTTCGCATCTCTATTTAAAAAAAAACATTATCTATCTATCTACAATATACAAGGGATTATTCAAGGTGCAATTTATTTCAAAAAATGCAGGGGAGAGCAGGAAAGAAAAACACTTAACTCTTAGAATAAGGTTGTGGAACAGTGATACGTTTATCTTTATTTGTACAATACTTAATTGTTTTCATATGTCTTCAAAACTTAACACTATTATTATTATATGTAATTAGAGAATAATACGAGAATTCACTTAGAACAGAGTTATTCACAAACGTAAAATATATTCTAAATAAAAACATAAAATAGTGAATTCGTAGGCTTAAAACCGACGAACAACACACACGAGAACATACCCACCCGCACACATGCACGCATACATACATACATATATACACTCAACAAATAATTACCACATTTAGTAAGTAATTTTATAGATATTATTGTAAGCTATTAATAGATGTATGGAGCAGATATTCAACTGTTAAAATCTCTTTTTTTGTAAAACGTATTTTCGTGCTTCATAAGCTTTAATTTCAATTTAAAAAAGCACCTTCACACGCTTTTATTTAGCTTCGTTTGCCTTCTTCTTCCTGGCACTGTCCCAACCTGACAAAAGAGCCTAAGTAGGCTGTTGGGGTCGGCTCTTTTCGTTCTCAGGTTGTATTATATTTTCTTTGGTTCTGGGTGTTATTTCCATCGGTTTCTTTGCAGGATTTTGGAGCATTGAGTCCTCCAGGAGTTTTTTGGTCTTCCTTTGGATCACTGTCAATGTTGCTCTGCCTTTACATACATTGCCTGCTTTACCATATGGTCTGGTAGTCTCCGTCTTATGTGCCCGTACCATCTTAGATGTAGTGATGGTATTTTAACCAGTGACACACTAACCGTTATTTTAATTTTGTATCTAATTACGTTGATGATTGGAAACTGATTTTTTTTGCAATTTTTTGGGCAACCGTCGGTACTAGACAACAATTATCAATCATCTTTACAATGAGATACAAATGCCAAATAACTACCGAAAATAACCGGTTGAATTACTCAGATGTCGTTTATCCAGCATACTGTTTAGTTTCACTTGTCTGTCAGTCATAAATCTTGTAGTCAATATTGGACCCACTTCATGACGTCACGTCTGTGAATAACAATCAATGAAATTCAGCAGAGAGACGCATTACGGTTGATAATATAATAGTTATTCGTAAGTTTTACAAAAGATATACCATTTTTTCCTTGCCTACTGGGGTTTTTTAATAAATTAAAGTTTTTTTTTTTTGCAATGGCACACTTTTATGTGCTTTCAATAGCCAAAACATATGCTCGCATTTATTTATATTACATTTAAATTAATTTAAGGGGTCGCTGTAATTGAATAAAGTTTCAAAAATATGTGCCATTTAGGACAAAGACGTTTTAGACCAAACATATCACTGCATGAAGTATCAATTAAAAAAATGTAATAAATCTATTTTAAAATTTTTCAAGATTTTTATCATTTTATTTGACTTGTATTAAAGCGAATGAATTTTTAAAATTGATATCAATTACTGTAAACTCAACTTAAATACGTCTGAAATATTTAGAAAAATAGAAATTTTTGATATTGCCTATCTTCATGACTATTGATATTAGGTGAGGTTGTTTGAACATTTTCTACTCATTATCAAGGCAGAAATTTACGTGTAAAATTTTTTGTGAGCTTTTGTGAGGAAATCTAAAAAGATTGAGGTAGACCAAAAATGCCGAACAGTACAAAGTTCAGAGTAGTCGACTCCGTGGAAGGAATAAGGTAAAGGCAGAGAAAATAATAACACATTTACTTTTTATTGTTAAATAAAAGATATGATTTATTTTTGTAAGCGAAATTAATTAAAAATACAAATAGTCGTAGTATTTTCTTATATCGAGATACCCAGCCCTGAGTCTGAATGAAACCTCGAGAATTGTGAATATGTGTGTATTTATTTGACGGTAAGTCTGACTAGTTATTTTGTTATGTGTTGTTTTGTTTATAGGGAAAGCAAGATTAAATACACTTATGTTATTACGCATTCATTCATACATACGCAGAATCGATATTTTTTGTATTAGAAATATGGCCACCGGATGGGACAACGCCCATTTTCATAATTAAACAGTAGTAGCTTAAAAAATATGAAACATCGCATTCTATTTATTTATTTTATTTTATTTCCACGGTTTACACCAATTACAATAAAATGAGAAACTTATATATATCTAGATAACAGTGTACATTATAAAATGTGAATAAAATCTGTTTACATGATGGTTTATAAATGTTTACATATACATACGTACATACATATGAAACTTATAACACACTTTTTATCTGTATAGGTACATAAATCACAAATTAAGTAGACAATTAAAAATTATATATCAGTCAGAATAAAGACATGTATGTATTCATGTATGTATTAACACAGTTTAATCAAATAAATTAACGGTAAAGTGTTCGTTAAGGAGATTTCGGTTACGTAGGAATATTAAAACAATTTTTATTGTGTATTAGCTGTTCGAACCCGTCGTTGCATGGGTTAAGGATTAAGTTAAAAATGAGTTTGTGGGGAGGAACAAAGATTCCATTGTTTTGCAAAGTCTCCAATAAAAACAATATTTGCATTTAATCTAGGCTGGGACGGATGTGATGTCCGGGAGGAAATGTCGTTTGCCTGCTAGGTTCTAATGAATAAGTATGCAAAATTTCAGTTCGGCAAACGGCGTAAATTTGTACAAAAAATATCAGGGGAGGGGGTGGGGTAAAAAGAGGGGGGGAAAATTGTCTTTGTTACCCGCCGGGTCCTACAGAATAAATATGCAAAATTTGGGCCAGATCGCTCAAAAGTGTAGATTTGTATAGAAAATACATCAGAGGTAGGGAGGGGTGCGGTAAACGGAGGGAGATTAATGTCACCTTTTTTTTTTTTTTTTTTACGTGTCACATCAATATTCTTACTATTCTCAAACTAAGCTAAACGCTTGTGCCATGAAAATAGGACTAACTTGCTAGTAAGGAGTGAATTTCGAACCCGCGACCTTTGGATCACGAGGCCAGTGTCCTAACCACAAGACCAACAAGCTACTCTTTTTTTTTGTTACCTCGCCAGGTCTTGAAGAATAAGTATGAAAATTTTGGGTTAGATCGCTCAGATTGCACAGAAATATAGAATATATCTAGGGGAACATATAAAGAGGGAGGGGGTAAATTTTGCCTGTGTTACCTGCCAGATTCTAAGGAATAAGTTTGAAATTTTTGAGTCCAATCGGTCGAACGGTGTAAAGGGAGAGGGAGGAAATATCTAAAGAATAAGTATGCAAAATTTGAGACCGATCGGTAGAATGGTACAGATTTACATCGAAAACGGAAGTGGTAAAGAGGTGAGAGAAATGTCCCTATGTTACGTATGTTACGCAAAAATATAAACGTACTAGCTGTTCATAGGGTAAACAAAGCTTCGATTCGAACGGTATAGATTTGCATCGAAAATATATCAGGAGGAGATAAAGGGTAAAAGAATAGGGGAAAATGTTACCAATGTAAACCGCCGAGGTTTAGATGAAGGAAATAACACAAGAGTGTAACCCAAAAATATATACGTACTAGCTTTTCATAGGATAAACAAAGGCTTGATTCGATCGGTATAGATTTGCATCGATAATATATCAGGGGAGATGAAAGGGTAAAAGAATAGGGGAAAATGTTACCAATGTAAACCGCCGAGGTTTAGATGAAGGAAATAACACAAGAGTGTAACCCAAAAATATATACGTACCAGCTGTTCATAGGGTAAACAAAGGCTCGATTCGAACGGTATAGATTTGCATCGAAAAAATATCAGAGGAGGGGAAAGGGTAAAAGAATAGGGGGAAATGTCACCAGTATTTACCGCCGAGTCCTAAAGAATAATTTTGCAAATTTTGAGTCCGATCGGTCGAACGGTACAGATTTTCATGAAAAATATATCAGGGGAAGGGGAAGGCGGAAATATCGCCTATGTTTCCTACCGGGTCCTAAAGAATAAGTTGCCTAAATTTGAGTCCGATTGGTCGAACGGTACAGATTTGCATCTAAAATATATCAGGGGGGGGGGTAAAAGGTAAAAGGGGAGGAGGAAATATCACTTTTGTTACCGTCGGGTCCTAACGAATAAGTTTCCAAATTTTGAGTCCGATCGGTCTAACGGTACAGATTTGCATTGAAAATATATATGGGAGAAGGGAAGGGGTAAAATAATAGGGGGAAATGTTGCATATGTTACCCGACGGGTCTTAAAGAATAAGTTTCCAAATTTTGAGTCCGATCGGTCACTGTACACATTTGCATCGAAAATATATCAGAGGACTGGAAGGGTTAATAGAATAGGGGGAAAATGTCACATATATTACCCGCCGAGTCTTTGAGAATAAGTTTCCAAATTTTGAGTCCGATTGGACAAACGGTACAGATTTGCATAGAAAATATGTCAGGGGGAGGGGAAGGAGTAAGAGAATAGAGGGGAAATGTTTCCTATGTTACTCGCCAGGTCCTAAAGCAAAAGTATGCAAAATTTGAATCGAATCGGACGAACGGTGTGGATTTGTAAAGAGAACAGACAGACAGACATTGAGTTTTATAGGTATAGATATATAAATATTATGAACGTTCAAAATTAGTATTATAACTACAGAAGTAAAAGTATTATACCTACCTATTGATTCTGTCAATCAACGTGGATTTATATTTTTTTGTTTTTTTTAAATACATCGAGGTATTCAGTAACGCGTAGAAATGCTATGTACCTATACATTATTTAACATCGTAATGCGAGGTACAGTCCGTTCACTTTACGAATTTACGAAAGCCACATGTAAATTAATTGTTTACTGGTTTTCTTTTTTTTATTTTACAACAGCTGTTCGTACCCGGCGCTGCACGGGTTGAAGATTAAGTTGAGTCCATGTCCATGAGGCCGATAAAGAGTCTTCACCAACAACTCTGACGGGTTCTTAAATCATTCTAAAAATAAAAGCAAACAAAGTATATCAATAATTGTGTGAAATGTTCTGTTATGCAAACGAGCGATATTAATTAACTTTGCTCAAGCATTTCTGCGAAAACATAAAACACAAAGCAGAGCGAGCGTATTAATGCAGAAGTTGCTTAGAGAGGTTTAATGAGTCGGTGGATTCCATACAATTGACTATGGAGTATTTTTAAATTCTGCATGTATTACGACGAAAAATAATAAAAATAACTTGTAGCTTTATCAGGGTACTGTCAATACTGATTATAAATACATACGTTTCGGGGTTACCCAAAACAGTTTGACAGGTCGAAGTACCAATAGTGGTGGTAGAGAGGGGAGAGAGCGGGAAGGATTTTTCCCTAAGATAAGATAAGATAAATTTTATTGATTATTAATGATTTGATCGTTCATACTAATAGATTTTTTAATGTCTAATGCCTCTAAATTATCTAGTCTATTACTTCTTTTTTTATGTATTATGCTAATTCCTCATTTTTTATTATTATTAAAAGTGTGGTCTTTTTCAATCAGCTAGTTTGCGAATTAATGATTTGATCGTTCGTATTAATAGGTTTTTTAATATCTAATGCCTCTTAATTATCTGGTCCATTACCTCTACTTCTATTTTACGCTAATTCCTCATTTTGGATTATTATTAAACGTGTGGTCTTTTTCAATCAGCTAGTTTTGCGAAATAATGACATGATCGTTCATATTAATATATTTTTTAATAACTCATGCCTCTTAATTATCTAGTCTATTACCTCTACTTCTATGTTATGCTAATTCCTCATTTTGGATTATTGTTAAACGTGTGGTCTTTTCAATCAGCTAGTTTGAGAATTCCGAAAATCCACTTTTTTGTAAGCAACGCAAATGCGGGTTATAAAAGCAAAGGCAGAAATACCAAAAAAAAAAATTAAAAATATTTTGAATGCAGTCACTGAGAATCACTAATAAAGGCTATATTTAATTCTAAATTATTGTAGTGTAAGGTGTCAAATTTAAGTTAATATTTTATATTTTAAAAAATTAAATAGCGCCGAAAAATGTCATCCCCGCGCGCCCGTTCTAGCCATCTTCAGATCCGTGGTTTGCAAAGAAACATCTGTTTCGACCTTTTCGGCCGTTATTGTCCCTTACCCCGCAGAATAGCTACCCCTCGTTGCACCTACAAGCTGTTTCTTCACACATTCCAGAAACTTCCATATGCTTCGTTTTAAAAAGCACACATGTGTAGCGTCCCACGCGCTCATCCCCAGTTCAAGGGAAGAAACGGACCACAGAGCATACAAAAAACATAATTTTTGCGCGTCCCCGCTCGGACGCGGGAGCGCTGATTCAACTTACAAATAACTATGTTTGTTTTAAATTTGAATGGTGATGTAAAGTCTCGTCGTCATCGTCGCGATCGTCAAGTGCCATCTGCCGCCCTCTGTCTCGCCTCTAATCACGCGGGCAATTTGCCGCCTTGCCGCCCCCTCCACAGCCACTGCTGCAACCTCCCGCCCTGTCGACCCGCCTTCGCTTACGCGGGCAATCTGCCGTTCTGCCGCCCTCTGTCTCGCCTCCAATCGCGCGAGCCACTCACCGCCCTGCCGTCCCCCTCTGCAGCCACTGGTGCAACCTGCCGCCCTACCGACTCGCCTTTGCTTACGCGGGCAATCTGCTGCTTTGCCGCCCTCCCTCCACAGCCACGGGTGTAACTCGCCGCCGTCCCGACTCCAGGCGCGGTCCATGACGTGAGGCGGGCCGCCCAAGCGGTACGCCTCGTCCTCCGACGGGCCGACGCAGGTGATAGTCCTAGTGAAACTCTCAAGTAAGACAAAGTGATCCATTTGTTTTTATCCATGTATTGAAGTGTGACCTTTACGAAATAGTCCCGAACATAGTAGTAATTATCGAACAATATCAATTTTTATATTCCACAACATTATTTCAATTTGTACCTTCTCTGTCATCTTTGGTAAATTGTAAAATCGCCAAAGTTTTCATAAATTTAATGTCCATACAAATTTGTGTTTCATTTGTGGTCAACTGGTCGATGAACTATAATAATACTGAACCCACCCAACACCTGAGATATAGAGAGTCCGCCTACCCACCTAGCCGAGGCATAAAAAACTATAGGTGAGTACTGCTCCAGGTATCACATGACATCAAAATTGTTATAAAGGAGCCACTTATTACACTCATCTATTACAGTATCTGTCTCTTCCAAAATCATGTTTCCTATAAATATATACTTCGTATAAAATATCGAATTATTAAATCCTCGATGACTGCATTAATTTTTTTTCGATATTTCTGCCGTTGCTTTTTTATCCCTCAAGTTTTTTTTAAATTCTAACACTAATTCTAATAAATATCTAGTAGGTAAAAATACAAAAATAAAGTGGTATTAAAGGATAAAGGGCGGTTATTGGAGCTATGCCGTGTAAATAGGCACAGCTGCAGGGAGACCAATTGTCTGTGTAAAGAATAACCGTCTTAAACAAGTCAATCGGGATAAAATCAGACCCAAAACCACCACAAGGATATCAACTGACTTACCGGATGACTGGATCCTGGATCTTCTTGCACAAACTGCTTGTGTGATTAATTAGTTTATTTAGAATTCGATAAGCGCGCTGTTATGTCTTGCTCTTGTAGGTAGGCATGTTGCGGCGAAGATTCAATATTGTTGTATACCTTGTGCCGGGGCGAGCGGACCAACACGGACAAACACAGCGGCACGATTCACTCCTCAAAATTAGCGGCAGTATTATGAATCACATTGTGATGGCGAGGTTTATTAATTTATATAAAAGGAATGCGATGCATAAAAAATGTCACTGCCTACGCTTCAAGGTCAGAATGCGAAGTGAGCGTTATCACCTTAGAGTATATGGATGGATTGTATATACTCTAAGGTTATCACCTACTCGTGCGACATCTGTCGTCGCGTTCTAAGCCATTTAGCCAGGGAAGAGTCACTCCGGATGGCCTTTGGCCGGACCAATACCGCGATCGACATAACAGGCAAAAAGACAATAATCCTTGGCAAACAGGTAGGGTATGCACGCCAAATATCGTCTCGTTTTGGTAAAAAAAAATTACAGGTAAAATAATTAATAAAATGTCAAGTATTAGGTACAACATTCGTTTATTCTTAAAAACTCGATAAATTTGTTATAAATTCTACAAAGACAGCTTTAACAAAAGAGAAAAAATACTAAAAATATTTTTTTTGGGCTCCCTTCCAATTTCGTCCCGGGGATGATATTGAAATCACAATAATTAGTACCTACTCATAATAATATTATATAAAATTAGTATTTAGTAATCATATTGTAATATCTAATTAGTCCTTTGTCAAGGTTTAAGTAATTCTAATTTTTCAGACATTTTCAGATAAATTTAGGTCCTGGATTTTCAACGCAATCCTCATGCATCCATTGGAAACACTTGATGCATCATATCCATTTTAATCCCTTTTTGTTTTGGGAAAAGCTTTTACTACAAACTGGGCATTCAGCGTCTCATTGTCGCTATCTTCTTCGTCAGAAGAGACCAAAATTGGATCATTATCTGATGTTTCCTCATCAGAAGATTGTCTCTTTTGCCTACAGTTTTAGTTTTTTTTTACACTGTCTGTCCCTTTTTTCCCGCTACTCCTTTATAATTCTCATTCCGCTTTTTTCCTGCACCTATTATTTTTTGTTTATGTGGTGAGGCCGTGAACATGGCTTTGCCCTAAGTAGTTGAGGATGAGGGCGGTTCAATGATTGGAACAGGCTGCACATCTGCTGGAACTATAAAAGGATGAAGAGTTTTCTGCTTGTAATAATGGAGTTGTTGTTGATGTTGCTCTTGTGGAGTCCGAAGGTGATGAGACGTCATTTACCAAAGCTGTTGTGTTATGTTTATTGGTTAAAGAAGGAGCAAGCGATGTTTTGACCTTGGACCTAATATCTTCCCGGGGACGACATTGGGTACATAGATGTAGAGGAACGATATTAGGAATTTGCTTTTTGTTTTAACAAGCACATTAAAAAAAATTTTAAATTATTAAAACCATTAAAAAAAACACAATATGTCATAACCTCAAATTTTTAAATCGCGTTAAATCATACATAATAACGTTCATTTAAACAAAATTTTAATTTCAATAAGTCAAGAATATCGATATTTAATCAAGTCAGAGAATATTTCAATAAAAAACTCATCTTCAACAGTTTTTCCTTTTTCAAATATCTTGTTGTAGGAGTGACGTTTCACCGTTGCTTTTTTACAACGGCCGACTGAGGTAATTAACTTTTGATTTGATATCAAAACCAGATGAAATTGCTTGAGAAAAAAAAAGGCGGGAGTCGAAATTAGGCCATTGTACCTTATTGAACAAGGATTTTTTTATTAATTAAACGATTAATTAATTAATTAATAATAATTAATTAATTTATTATGTGTAAACAAATTTAAAAGCTATTTGCACTATTTTCTACTATTTGCAAAACAGACTGGCTTGTTTAATTTATTGGCACTTTATTATGATTACATTTAGTAAACCCTGGTTAATTTCTCCAGAAAAAATACTATAGGACTGTGAATAAAACAAATAATCTCTCGTGGCAGGACCGCAACTTTCCGGGGCCAGTTTCGCCGAATTGCTCTTTCAACAAGCACATCTTCTTTTTGATTTTCCAGTAAAGAATTAATTACCTTGGCAAGTCGTTTCCACAGCATCGGACCTACTCTGAAAATAACAGTATTCCTCTTTTGTTGGCCGTTGCCCCAACACTCAAAAATAGAGAAGCATCAAGACACCTGTCAAAATTGGATCGTTTTATTTCATTTCTCTCATAATATTTAAACTCTTTGAATGAGCGAAATTAGTAGATAAGTGTGAAACAAACTGTTTTGTACCAACTTTGAAAATAATATTCGTAGGCTTTTTTAATATAATATTTCACATTTTTCGATAAAAAACATAATTGTTTATTTTATTTTTTACATTATTTAGAATTTCTCTAAAAGTGTATTCTAAAACATGTTATATTCGTAATGTTTATAAAATATTTTACATTGCACTTTAATATGAGAAAACTCATATATGTATTTATTAAAAAAAGAAATATTTTAGGTATAACATTGTTATAAACACTATATTACGCTCTAGTCTAGTCAGTTTTACAATATGGTATTATCTCATGGGGTAGTGCATTAAACTACTAGAAATTGACTATAAAGATCATTCTTAAAAAACCTAATGATTATCCAACAATCGACCCTTTTAATAAATTACAAGTCCCCACATTCAAAGTATTTATAAACAAAATTGCATTCTTCAACTTTATAAAAGTTTTTACAGTAATAACGAGCTGACACAAAGAGTGTCAAGTAGCAGAAATATAAAATTTGGTAAATTACATATCGCTGTGATACATACCACAGCTGCTCAGCATCACTACACATTTAGAGGTGTGAAATGGTTTAACGTTGTTTGTTGAAATGAGGATTGAAAAAAAATATGAGGCATTTAAGAAAAACGTACATTCAAAGTGAATAATTTTTTTTTTATTATATATGTAAACCACCTACTTATTACTAAATTGTGTACACATTTTATTCACATTATTTATTAATTCTCTAGAATAATACATAATATATTTAAAATGTAATGATAATCCTCCTACACACGAGTTTGTGTCACTAATGTAGAAGAGAAATATCCATTATAAGTAAACTGTCTTTATCTTTATTAAAAAAATATATATTTTGATAATAAATTTTAAAATATAAAAAAAAATATTACAGGAGATCCATTTGTTAGGGCTATTAACGACCCGTTGAAGTTTTTAATTTCTAAGTTAAAAATAAAACGAATGAATTATGCCGAAAATATTAACAAAATAAATATAATGGAGATTGTTACTTTTTGAAAATGTCTTTCGTGAATACGACTGGTCGTGTTATCAAGTTTCAAAGTGTTTGAAATTAATAAATAAAATAATATATTATAAATAAAAAAGCCATCACCAGTATTGCCAGTAACACAGGAACTAGTAGTTTTAACTAAGATGAAGAAAGAGACGAAGCTATTTATGTGAGAAACGTGTATGGAGGTATCTTATACGATGGCCCAGGGCTTATAACCTATATGAGCCGGCTTAATCATCATTCCACACAATGCAAGGTTCACCAATTCCATCGTAGGAACATCCAAATTATCAAATTTTTTAAATTTGTATGTATATAAATATGTTCCAATTCTGGAAACCTTCCATGTATTTGATTGGACTATGCTAGAGACATCCTTTCTCTAAAAATAGTATACATAGATTCGCGACTGGTAATGATCTCAATTATAATAATTTTGTTGTCTGTCCGTCCGTCTGTTCCTGTAACATCGTGTAACGTACGTAATTTAGTTCAAATTCACGTCTAAAAATATAAATTAAACGGTCTGAGATGGGGCTTGAACCATGGGACCCAACCACCGAACAAGGAGGCGGCAATGCTATGTGATGTCGCTACTGTCGAGCCTGCATTATTCGTCAAAAATACAATACACATACTAAAATTTATTTTCTTTATTTACACTGCCTACATAAAGATTTTATCTTATATCAGTGCCATCTCCAACGTGGTACATTAGATACAGTACCTGGCTCTCACTCAGGGGGCTCGGGTTCGAATCCTCGGTGCGGAATATATTTTTATATAATTTAATTCTATTATATATTTTTTATTTTTGATTATATTTTGGTGTCTACTGTAATTATAATGAATTAATTTAGTCGTTAGAGTGATATTGTAATTAAAGGACAGTATCGCGTTAATTTATCACTAAATTAATAGCCTTACCTGCCGGTAATGTTAAAAAAATTAAAATATATTATTTTGGTAAAAATCGTTAGAATTTACTTATTTATTTTTATAAGTAATTTTTGAATAATAAAAATATTTTTTGTATGGGCGGGAATCGAACCAAGCACCCGCACCGCTAGGCGAGCGCTCTACAAAGCATTTACAAAAACTTCAAACATTATTTTTTTAAGTAAATGAAAGACTCAAAAAATATACAATAGTATTTTATTTTCTTAACCTGAAATAAGCATATATGTAACTAGAATCCAATAGCTTATCTGATTTTGTTTTCAAAATAAGAATAATTTTAAAATTGTTATTAAATAAAATAGTTATAGCTCTGAGCTACGTCCCCAATTCTATAATTATTATTTAATTATTATTAATTTCATAATTCGCCAAAAAATCATATAGGTATATATAAGATAATGTAGATGAATTTTACACCTATGTTTTAATTGATTTTATTTTGTAGATATTATTTTTACCCACTTGATACTTTGTAGATATATAATTACTATGTACCTTATGAAAATAAATATCACTGACGAATTCAAAAAATATTATAATTGTGTTCTATAACGCCACTCTGGGACAGGCGTAGCCTAGTAGAGTGGCATAATCCACAAATTTAACAAAAAAAAGTGTAATTTATCTTATATTTTATTGTTAAACTAGTATTAAGTACCTTTATTTGTAAACAAGGATTTTTTTGAAATAAATAAAAAAAAAATGGCAACACTTTGGGATGGATAAAATTCCTTTATCTATGGTTACAAATATTGCGGGTTGAATTTAAAATCAGCGTTGAAATGTGAAGCTTTTTAAATTATTTACATATTATCTTATCTTATATTATCTATACCTGATGATGAGAGGGACTGATCCTCTCGAAACTATAGTTGTAATTTAATAGCTCATATTGTGTGTGTGTATTACAAAGTAAAGTAAAACATATTTTAAATTATTTTCAAAGCTTTTATCCCAATTATAATCATTTAGTTGTCTGTCTGTATGTCCGTCCGTCCATCTTTTTTTTTTTCCTTTTTATATAAGTAAATCTTATTCCTTAGGAACCGAAATGTAAAAGTACCATCATTAAGACGAGTTATTTTATATTTATTGTCATAATACGAAGCACGCATACAAACTTTTGGGTTTCAAAAGCATAATTCCACTCTTTTGTACCAATAATATGCACCACATAACTTCGAAGAAATATTTCAAAACTGAATAAAATTAATAATTCTTATGTATAAACATGGCATATCGCTAATAATTACCTCGCATTCTGTCATTTCCGATTTGGAGGAAATTAAAATACCTTGGCTGAGAACAGTGATTCAGTTTCGTGGAAAGTGTAATACCCTAAAATGAAAATAGGGCTGGATTTCACTTACGATTTCCGCTATCGAGCTGAAACAGCGGGTGAAAACATCAATTCATGTTGAATAATACAAACATTTTCAAGGTCTTGTAAAATAAGTGATACAATGTTTCCATACAATACATTGAATCCATTATTTAATTACCAAGAACAACCATTTTACAATTAATTAACTAGCTTTAACCTATCAAAAATGACGGTACTTTTACATACCGGTTCCTAAAGAATAATTATTTACTTATTTATAGCCATTATTTTTTATATTTCCCCTACCGGCAGTTAAATAAAATACCCGGCGATTTTGCTAGGTGGAGCATGAAATGATTTGCGTTTTTTTTTAAGCCCAAGTATGTATTAATAGTATCTTTTTGGCAATCCACGGAAATGTGGCTGTAGCAACATGCGTTAGGCGGCCGGTTCGGGTTTGCTGGCCAGGGGCTCAAGCCCCATCTCCGGCCGTTTAACTTGTTTTTTTAGCTGTGATTTCGAGCGAAATTACGGACGTTACATGAAGTTATGGACAGACAGACAGACATACGGACGGATGAACAAACGGATAGACAGACATCGAAATTATTATGTTTGATTTGATTTCTAACCCTTAATTAGATTTTTTATTTTTACGTTGTCGAAATTAAGCAGAATATTTTTGAGGAATAACTTGGCAATTTGTGTATTTCATATTTTTTAGCATTTCATTAGTTCATATTGTGATGGTCGACATAGAGATAGATTTAATAAATTTAGAAAATCTTAAAATAATAATATTCAAAAAAGTCAAGTATGGACATCAAAAATATATTTCTTCTGTTTGGAATCGTTTAAAAGTAAAAGCCTGATATATTTCTTCTCAGGATTCTATGTATTACAAGAGGCTAACAAAATATTGAATATTCAGCTATACAAGTAATATTTCTTAGATCTTTATTATACCTTAGATATAATTCTGTGTCAAACTAAAATTGTTTATGACAATCCTAATAGACTCGACCTTGTGAGTAGGTGCGAACGAGCCTTTATTATTTATGAATCGGAACAGCAAGTCTCGCGTGTAGCGGGTGCTTTACTGTTATTTTAACGAAACGGACCAATCACAGGCGCGCTTTGCCTTCGACGGGTTGAGCCGGAGGCGACCGTCCTGATGACTGAATCCGGCCAATGGCGAGCGCCGGCGGTGAGGTCATCGCGCATAGGATGAGTCACTGCACTAGCGTGGATTTCAGAGGTATGGTGAAATCGTTACTATAAAAGGAGCGAACACGATATACTCAGCCCCTTCAGTTCGAGACCAGACTTGCGAGCGGGAGCGCTGCCCGACAGACTACCGACGGAGCCCTGAGTTCCAGAACAGCATTTGCGGACGGAGTTGCTGCCCGGACGTATGGAGGAATCTACCATTCATCAGTACCAGAGAGGATCATACCGCCACTGTGTAACAGCTAAGGAACACATTTATATTATCTATCGATTAATTATTTTCACTATTGAAATGTATTTATTTTGGGAAGATTTAAAATCGGAGCAATAATGTATAATTAATATCACGATTTCTTGTGTGATCTTGGCTCAATTCGTACGGGAATATCTCCCAAACGAATATATTTTGATGCATGGGGATTTTCATACCATTTGTATTAACAATTGATTTTACGGAGCTCTATAAGCAGTGCGTAATAGATTCATAATATTGTCGACGCGTTATGTATTGCATAACCAGATATCAATCCAAATCGTACGAGAAATTCTTCCGAACGAATATATTTTAAAGTATGGGGATTTTCAAACTATTTTTACTAATAATTGAATACACGTAATTCTATAAGAAATGCTTAGTAGCCTTATAATAATTGTGTTGCATAAGTATTGCGCAATCCGGTCTTCAGCCAAGTCTTTATGATTTGAGTACCTCGGTACATCTGGCTTAACAAGTAGCTTCAGAACGACGAGTAAAGGACAGAATGGGGAGATCTAACTAAAGATTGGGGATATCTGGTTTGTGATGGCCTAGCTGGTTGGGGCGTAGATGCTTGCCGGCACTTGGGCGTGGAACCCGCACAAGCCCCTGCAGGGTCCCTTAAAGGCGGGGCCCTCCTTGTTGCTCGGGGTCGTCAATAAACCGACCTCTTTCCTCACCAGGCGCAGGGCCACATAACCCACAAAAGGTTCCCTTTGTCTTTGGAAGGATTTTCATGCCTGAATGCTGTAAAACCTTGATAGAAAACGTTAACTTCTATTTCGTCCTCTGTAAGAAAGACAGGGCCAGAATAAATATAAAAATCATTCACTCATATGGAATAGCTGGGATATTATAAATATGTTACTAACACTCTAACATTTGTCCAAAGTAAATGTTGCAAGATGCAGAATCGTGGGACGCCATTCTGAAAAGGCATAATGAGATTGCACAATAATTTGTAACATCGCTGACTATGCCCGCAAAGGAGGCTAATGTCGTCATCAATTCGTACCAAAAGAGTACATGATTCTTCAAACACCGGCCTAAAAGAAAGGCGCCTCAAGACAACACACATCATCAGAAACTCGTACCAAAAGAGTACGGCCTTCTCAATTATAAGCCTAAAAGAAGGGCGTCACGGGATCACATCTCGTAAAGAAGAGATAGAGTCTCGGGATGCAGTAAGTTCCGGAGGAACAAGGGGGGCCGTTTAGTCACTTAGGAAGTCGGCCACCGGGTTTAGGCGGGCGCGGAGCCTCAACCCCTCTCAGCAGAGATGCTGAGGGTTTAAAAAACCAAAATTTAGCATTCAAAGAAACTATTATTTCATATAAACTCACGGGCTGTTGTAGAATCCTTTCGAACAAACCATCCCCGAGACCTTATCTACTTATTTATAAAGAAGTTTCGCTTCAAAAATGTCGTATTTCGTAAATAGCAAATATATGTATTATTTTCTCACGCAATTAATATGAACAGGTTCATGCACGTCTAGGACGAAACCATTCAAGGTAAGAATTTGCTAATACAAAGTGTTTATAATTATTAATTTCAGTGTTATTTAATATGTGTGAATTTTTCCCTTTGCACCGTTCGAACAATTCTACTGGTTTGTCTCCAAACGGAAACGTTTTATTTCTAATACACGGATTCTTCTGGTGAACGTATTTTATTGTAACTAAAATGTATATATTATTAGGTTCGTTAGATATTTTTATTACGTAATATTATGCAATTGTTTCCACACTGCTCCTATAAAAGAATTTGAAGTTATTACGATACACAACGGGGTTCTTCATCCATTAGACGAATCATGTGCCAATTCAACGACGTATTACGAATAGTATATATTGTATTTATCGAGATTTAGTCGCATTTATTATTTCTAGTGAGGTTTTTAGTATTGGTTCCAGGCGCCATTATGAGGCGGAAATAGTTCATATTCATAGCCCGACTGCAATAGGTATTTTTGTCGCGTAAGAGGTAGCACTTTTAGAAATATAACTATGTTTTATGTTTAGTCCCTGACGGACAGGATGGTATAGCTGTGGCTATTTAGGTAATATACTTAGTAAATGCAAAGGGCATTAGGTATTTTCAATATAGTATGCGAACCCAAGATGTTAGAAATATTTTAGTTAATATTTTTAGTTAATTTTGCATTCAAAAGCGCAATTTTCACAGAATATTTATTTCCAGTTAATAATATATATTTTAGTTAAATGTATAGTTAGCACAGGCAGAGTATTAATATTGTATAGAATACATTATTTATAATATTTCAAGAAGGTATAATATTTTATTCCGCGATCCTTTTATAGTTACAGCGTATCTGTCGACCTCAGCCGTTGCCACTCGCGCCATACAACTATTTTCGCTAACATCATACGGCAAATGACTTTATTCATTGCAATGAAATTTACATTATTTAACATTATTTTCCACGACGTATTTTTGACGGGTCACCCCACAGGATTCATCACAGTTTAGCCGCGACCAGGAGATCGAAATGAAATAATATTTAATAATAAATACAACTCGCGTCAATTATTTTACGACTGTATAATATTTTTCATATAATAGAAAGCATCTCTAGAAAATACCGTCATTTGACGAGGACCCACTATCTACGTGAATCATTACAGTGCTTACCGTGACCAGGAGAACGATTTATATTGAAATACAATAAAATGCTTTATAATATTAATTGAACATCATTTCGACATTAAATACAGTCTGCTCGATTTGATTAGGATACCCTCTATCTAGCTGGATCATCACAGTGGTGCCGTTGACCAGACAGGGGCGTATTCGTTGGACTCATTTGCATAGTAAAAAAAAAATCATTTTGGTTTAGTTAATATTATAAATGGAAGAAAATATTTGATTATAAAAGCGGTTTTATTTAAACAATTGCGGACCACGGTCCGTGACATCAAAGAAAAAAGATTGAGCATTTATGTGAACCACGTACTGAGATTTGTAGACAAACGTGATACAAGGTATTAGAAATTTCTTTAGGTTGTTTGTCATATAGACAGTTTGCATTTTTATTATTTAATATTTCGTGAACGAAAATTATTGTAGTAATTTTGGTCCTTGTGATATATTAGTTCGATTTTGGAATGCCTGTTTCTTCGTAAAAGTATTGCTCCATTTAATAGAATATGTGATTTATTTCATATCTCATTTTATGTGGTTTGAAATCAAACGATTCACATTTGAAAAATATTTTTAATAATTGTTTGAATGCGATCTCACAAGTATGCCACCGGCACGGCCTAGGCCATCGGGATTTGCGAATCGCAGTATAACAAATATGTAGTTGAGATTCAAACGAATCACATTTGAAAGGTTTTAATTATTGCATTTGTTTTTCGCAAGTATACCACTGTCATGGACTAGGCCATCGGGATTTGCGAGCGCTGTGTAATGGGAGAACACGCGCGACGACACGGCTCCCCATACAGTACCCTCCGGGTCATGTTTCGCCCGACCGCGTGAGTTCGTGAATAGACCCGAGACGTTTTAGCATCTAAGGTTTGACAAGTTCGACCTTCGCGTTCGGGCTAGTACGACAGGACAGTTAGCTTCACTGAAACGGATTCGCGCGGCGTCCGAAATGCAAAAATATACACCTGTATTACGGGCAGATCGCCGCGACAGATTTCAGCGCGCGCCACGGAGGGTTTATGATAGCTTAAAATTCGGTTTTAATTTAATTTCTTATATTAATATAAACTAATAATTAACCCACGCTAGATAAAATCTGTTCAGTGGCAAATATTTTCGCTTACGAGTTATGCAATAGTAATAAATAAATAATAGCAGAGAAATATAAAAGTAAAAATAAATATAAAAACCGGATAACAATTTAGTAGAAAATATAAACACGAGAATAAATGAATCTAAAAGAAAAGAAGATATAAAAACGAAAACTTTTAGTATACCGGTACACAGGAATTATATTAAACGGATTTTGCCATGTGAACATTTGATATATATTTTATTTTATAAAAAAATTATAAATCCGATGTTTTATAATATTTACTTTTCTCTTTCGGTTGTGTACAATTATGATACAAATGCGAAAAATATTTTAATAATTATCCGTCTGGTTTCATAATTAAAAATTAATATAAGTTAATTTTAATTAAATTAAGGTTAAAGTAAATTAAATAAATCCACACTTGTTATATATTTGTCTTATGGATATTAAAAAGGGTTTCTATATTTGAAAAAAAAAGATTAAATTCAGCTAATTTTTACAGATAATAATTACAAAAAATTAATTGATTATAGTATTCGTACAAATCTACTTATATTATTTGATAACTTTCACGTGCATGTTTCGGAGATACCTTTTTATCGTCAAGGTGTTATATTACAAATTGTCCTTAAAAATAAAATGTCAATCTACAATGTTACTGAATCAATTGAAAAAAAATAATAATTTCTTTCATTTATTTATTATGGTTCTTAATTATTCTAATTATCTAAATGTGTTCTTAATTATTATACACAGTTATATACGGTTCTGATTATTCAAACTAATTATAATTTCTTTGTTGTATGCAGGACTGATAGACTTGTTCGTAATATAAACACAAACGCGTATTGTTGCACGAAATAATTATTTGAGTGTCTTGTTTTGATCTAAAATTATTTTGATTTGAATTACAAGAATAAAATTGCTTCCATTTTTATTTACAAGACGGCCTGGCATATGAATTAAAATGGTCATACTACCGCCATCTAGCGGAAATCAGAGAAAGTTTTGAGCCTTCGCTAGTATTAATCTATAGGAAGCGGTAACAGGAGGGCGCAATATATATTCTCTTAGTAACAAATAATTAAAATTGGACTTGTTTTTTTATATATTCCTTTGTTTCACTTCATTGCAACGTTAATTGAAATTGTTTTATCTTCATTAATATATATTATATTATAATATACGTTGATATAGCGTATTTATAGGCAGAGTAGAAATAAACATCAGCTTATTTGACTACAGAGATGAGATATGGTAGACGGACAGTTGGCTTCTTTAATGATCATAGGGTTCACATACAGGGTTGATAATTGTTAAATGTTTACATCTCACTACTTCAAATTTCGTACGTATCTATATTGGGGTTGTTTTGGTTTTGGGCGCAATCTTCTTGGAAATAATACAAAAGTAAATCCGGAATTAACGATATGTGAGTTTCTTCAAGTTTTGAGAAGTCGTAACGCTATGATTGATTAAGCATTTATTGTTTTTACTATACATTGGGTGTATGTAGAAATCCTTTTGAATAGTGATAAAATAAAATAAAAAAGAAAATTTTCAGGAGAGCTTTTGAATTCTTCTGGAACATTTTGGAAAAAAAAAAAATTGAAAATAGATTTTTAGTAGATTAAATAGTAGTAGCATAACGAAATCATTAGCTTCATTCACCTTCGTGCGTCGTCGTGACCATTACTTTTAGATTAGGGTAGGAAGATTAGTCGTTTGGATCTTGAATAGATTCCAGTCGTATAGCAAACCGAATTATACGTTAGGAATTCTTGATTCAGTTACACACATACATCTTCTGTGGATATCAGTGTTGGTGATGACTACTACAGCTAGTACAGATATTAGGGTTTACCTCTTCTGATTTGTAACAGTGTACTTCGTTAAACAAGTTCGCGTTGTTAAAGGAAAACTTTAAAATTTTATAATGTTGAATATACTTGAGATTCTTTCATCAGCGGGGGGAAGTATGGGGATGAATACATATAAGTAGAAGTTGTTTTAGGTTTTCAATAAGTTTTGGGAGGAACAATATTACAGTTATACGGAGGATTTGACAAACGCTTAAAAATCTGGGGGAAGACAGGTTAGTAGGAAATAGCTATGGGAAACTTTTCTTGACATCTGGATGCACTTCTTCTACAAACATGCGTCGTCTTTAGATATCACTCTTGAGGGTTGGCTGGAAAGTTAATTGAGACGGATAATAGTTATATATACTTTTACGTTCTACAATTATCGAAGGGTTTGTTCCTATCCTTTTCTTCCTCTTCTTCTTCTTCGTCTTCTTCTTATTCGTATATGGTAACGGTTGTATATATATTTTCTTTCCCCCTTTTATGTATACTGACTTCAACAGCGTCTTCTTCTTCTTCGGTACGAAGGTTTTTTTTTATTGGTTATGTTCACTCTAGTCTTCTTCTTCTTTGAATACATACCGTTTATGCTTTACTTCTATAAATAGCAATTATTACAATATGTTGCAACTACTTCTACGTCTTATGGTATATCTTTCGACTGTTCTCCATTTTCTTTTTCTTCTTCTTTTTCTATTACTACATTCATTTCGTCTCCTTCCATTTATCTTAAACTTTTCGACGGTTTTTCTACGCCTTTCCTCTTCTTTTGTTCTTTGCCTACTGCTACATTCGCGTCTTCTAATTTTATATTTTTCGACTACTTCTTCTTCGTCTTTATCTACTACTACACTCGGTTGTGACTTTTCTTCTTTATCTTATGCCTTTCGATGGATTCATTTTCTTCTTCTTCTGTTGTCATCCACTACTTTGCAGCTTCTTCTTCCTCTTTTTCATCATATTACACCAACAACAAATTATGGCAGTCATTACAGTATACGTAGAATATAGGGGACAATAGGTTTATTCTACGTAATAGGAAATGTACTGCGCATATGCATAAGGTTCATAACACAGGTGGGGTACTAGAGTTCATTTTGTCGCGGTTTGCAATTATAGTAGGAATATACGGTTGACCATTCACTCGGTTAAAATAGGACTATACGAGTTCCAGATAGAAGAGGTTGTTTAGTTTGGGGGAAGGGGGAATAAGAATTGTATTACAAGATGGTGAACACTTGTCGGGGTACACCATGGTAGGGTAGCAAGGAATAGTTATTGGAAACCTTCTTGACAACTGGGTTATGGTTGAAGCTCTACTTCTTTAACAAATATGCATCGTCTTTGGGCATCTCTTTTGAGGGTTAGCTGGACAGTTAGTTGAAACGACGCCCAACGGTTATTGAAGGGACTTGTCCATTTGCGACTAGTCATTAGAAAATTTGGAGGCGGACTGCACTTTTTCTTTTTAGAGTGGATAGCAAGTATCATCGTCATCATGTTTACTCACGTACAGGACATATTGAGATCGAGGGGTTCGCTCTATATATTAGGAAGCTGGTTGTTAAGTTCATATGAATAGGTTGTACATTAATTCGTAGGTTAACATAATTCTGGAACTTCAGATTTATCGTAGCTCGCATTTCATAGGAGAAATATACAGTTAATATTTACTCGGTTGAGTTGGTTTGTATAGCTTGAAGGGGATGTGGGGAGTGTTAGTGGGAGTATATTCTGGGGGAAGGGAGGTATATGCTGGGGAAAGTAGTATAGAGTTGCGAGGTGGTGAACACTAGGAGTGTACCATTGTAAGGGAAGCAAGGAGGATAACAAAGTGGGGGAAGGGCGTTCCTTTTAAGTGTTGATAACAGGATGGAGCTTGAGTGGTTAGCAGACACAATGATGAGATTACTGAGGCATTCAATCGATTATGAAGAATCGAACCTTTTCAGTTAATTGAATAAATTAGATACAGTCCCTTTTGCTTTCAAATCTTATATTTATATTAGTTGTACACTTTTCATTTGAATGACAGGCAGATGGTTTACAGTAGCTTAAATACGCAAAGAAGGTTCCGTTGAAAGGAATTCGACCCTAATAGAAATATAGTACGCGGAGAAAGGAAAGAACAACGATTAATTTTCCAAGGAATTTTAGAAACTCTTAATAAGTATCACGAAATATACTATCCTATTGGGTTATTTAGCAGATAGGCTTGGTCTGATAGATCATTCCTCTCTCTAAATAAGGGGGAAGCTGTGATGGTCGACATAGAGATAGATTTAATAAATTTAGAAAATCTTAAAATAATAATATTCAAAAAAGTCAAGTATGGACATCAAAAATATATTTCTTCTGTTTGGAATCGTTTAAAAGTAAAAGCCTGATATATTTCTTCTCAAGATTCTATGTATTACAAGAGGCTAACAAAATATTGAATATTCAGCTATACAAGTAATATTTCTTAGATCTTTATTATACCATAGATATAATTCTGTGTTAAATTAATATTGTTTGCCAATCCTAATAGACTCGACCTTGTGAGTAGGTGCGAACGAGCCTTTATTATTTACGAAACGGAACAGCAAGTCTCGCGTGTAGCGAGTGCTTTACTCTTATTTAACGAAACGGACCAATCACAGGCACGCGTTACCTTTCGACGGGTTGAGCCGGAGGCGACCGTCCTGTTGACTGAATCCGGCCAATGGCGAGCGCCGGCGGTGAGGTCATCGGGCATAGGATGAGTCACTGCACTAGCGTGGATTTCAGAGGTATGGTGAAATCATTACTATAAAAGGAGCGAACTCGATATACTCGGCCCCTTCAGTTCGAGACCAGACTTGCGAGCGGGAGCGCTGCCCAACAGACTACCGACGGAGCCCTGAGTTCCAGAACAGCATTTACGGACGGAGTTGCTGCCCGGACTTATGGAGGAATCTACCATTCATCAGTAGCAGAGAGGATCATACCGCCACTGTGTAACAGCTAAGGAACACATTTATATTATCTATCGATTAATTATTTTCACTATTGAAATGTATTTATTTTGGGAAGATTTAAAATCGGAGCAATAATGTATAATTAATATCACGATTTCTTGTGTGATCTTGGCTCAATTCGTACGGGAATATCTCCCAAACGAATATATTTTGATGCATGGGGATTTTCATACCATTTGTATTAACAATTGATTTTACGGAGCTCTATAAGCAGTGCTTAATAGATTCATAATATTGTCGACGCGTTATGTATTGCATAACCAGATATCAATCCAAATCGTACGAGAAATTCTTCCGAACGAATATATTTTAAAGTATGGGGATTTTCAAACTATTTTTACTAATAATTGAATACACGTAATTCTATAAGAAATGCTTAGTAGCCTTATAATAATTGTGTTGCGTAAGTATTGCGCAATTCGGTCTTCAGCCAAGTCTTTATGATTTGAGTACCTCGGTACATCTGGCTTAACAAGTAGCTTCAGAACGACGAGTAAAGGACAGAATGGGGAGATCTAACTGAAATTGGAGTTTTCTGGTTTACGAACGTTGAGCTAGGTGAGGTTGTGGATGACGCTTCGTGTCATAAGCCTGGAATTCGCGCAAGCCCCTGTGAGGTACTCTTAAAAGCGGGACCTCCCTTGTTGATCGGAGTGGCCACTAGACTCGACCTTCGCGCCTCATCCTGCTCAAAAACAGCGTGAACCAACGTCGTGAATTCTCTGACTTTGGAAGGATTTTCATGCGTGAATGCTATGAAATCTCAATAGAAAACGTTAACTTCTATTTCATCCTCTGTAAAAAGACAGAGCTAGAATCAGTATAAAAATCATTCACTCATATAGAGTAGCTGGGATATTATTAATATGTTACTAACACCCTAACATTTGACCAAAGTAAATGTTGCAAGATGCAGAATCGTGGGACGCCGCTCTGAAAAGGCATAATGAGATTGCACAATAATTTGTAACATCGCTGACTATGCCCGCAAAGGAGGCTAATGTCGTCATCAATTCGTACCAAAAGAGTACATGATTCTTCAAACACCGGCCTAAAAGAAAGGCGCCTCAAGACAACACCCATCATCAGAAACTCGTACCAAAAGAGTGCGTACATCTCAATCATAAGCCTAAAAGAGAGGCGTCACAGGATCACATCTCGTAAAGAAGAGATAGAGTCTCGGGATGCAGTAAGTTCCGGAGGAACAAGGGGGGCCGTTTAGTCACTTAGGAAGTCGGCCACCGGGTTTAGGCGGGCGCGGGGCCTCTACCCCTCTCAGCAGAGATGCTGAGGGTTTAAAAAACCAAAATTTAGCATTCAAAGAAACTATTATTTCATATAAACTCACGGGCTGTTGTAGAATCCTTTCGAACAAACCATCCCCGAGATCTTATCTACTTATTTATAAAGAAGTTTCGCTTCAAAATGTCTTATTTCGTAGATAGCAAATATATGTATTATTTTCCCCAGGAATTAATATGAACAGGTTCATACACGTCTAAGACGACACCATTCAAGGTAAGAATATGTTAATATAAAGTGTTTAAAATTATTAGTTTCAGTGTTATTTAATATGTGAATTTCTCCTCTTTATGCCGTTCGATTGATTTTATTGGGTTGTTTCCAAACGGAAATGTTTTATTTCTAATACACGAATTCTTCTGGTGAACGTATTTTATTGTAACATAAATGTATAGATTATTAGGTTCGTTAGATGATTTTATTACGTAATATTATGCAATTGTTTCCACACTGCTCCTATAAAAGAATTTGAAGTTATTACGATACACAACGGGGTCCTTCATCCATTAGACGAATCATGTGCCAATTCAACGACGTATTACGAATAGTATATATTGTATTTATCGAGATTTAGTCGCATTTATTATTTCTAGTGAGGTTTTTAGTATTGGTTCCAGGCGCCATTATGAGGCGGAAATAGTTCATATTCATAGCCCGACTGCAATAGGTATTTTTGTCGCGTAAGAGGTAGCACTTTTAGGAATATAACTGTGTTTTATGTTTCGTCCCTGACGGACAGGATGGTATAGCTGTGGCTATTTAGGTAATATACTTAGTAAATGCAAAGGGCATTAGGTATTATCAATATAGTATGCGAACCCAAGATGTTAGAAATATTTCAGTTAATACGTATTTTTAGTTAATTTATCGTATAGAACAATTTCTGATAGTATAGAGCATTATTTCATATGAAAAGTTGAATTTTAGTAGTAGTAATATTTCTGTATTGAATATTTAATTTTTAACAACTGTATCGCTACATCATATGGTTGAAGTCGACCGGTTGCATCCTGTCGCTCGATCGCGCGCGCTCACATATAAGAATAATGAAATATTTGATAATCCAATATATTGTATTTTGAACGCGACGGTTTGCTACTTACTAACCTTCATTATTTAGTAGGACCCACATTAGGGTCATCTTACATCGTTAGCCGTGAAAAGAATATGATTTACATTGATTTGCAATGGAATGATTTGTATTATAGATTTGCTTCGCCTTATATATTCAACACACACTCCATGGGATGTCTAACTCTGGTGCCGGACCAGGAGCTATACTAAGTTATTATTAAATGTATCAAGGCCGCGATGCCCTACTATCTACCAGGATCATCACAGTGGTTGGCCGCAACCAGGAGATCGAAATGAAATAATATATAATAGTAAATTCAACTCGCGTCAACTATTTTACGACTGTATAATATGTTTTCATATAATAGAAAACATCTCTAGAAAATACAGTCTGCTCGATTTGATTAGGACCCACTATCTACCTGGTTCATTACAATGTAATATTCGCAAGCATTTGGAATTAAATTATTATAATTCACAAATAAATAATTTTGCGGTCAGGACTTCAAAGAATGTGAGTAAATTATATTTTTATAATTTTTATATTTTTATAATAACTGATACTTTTATATTTTGCTACTTATAACTTATATTGTTTAATATATATTCATTTTATTTTTATTATATATTTTTTATGTAAAAGCCTATACACATTGCTGCTCTACAGATGTTTTGGTGCTATACAGATATTGTTTAATGTATGTCCTTTTTGAAATTTATATTATATTCTTTATGTAAAAGCCTATACCTAATGGGCGTAAACAAACAAATAAATAAATATTGTGGTGAATTAAAAAATAGATAATATTTCAAGACAATACGCAGTAATGTAGTGACGTCACAGAAAAACCCGAATATGTAATTATTACAAATTGCACACTAACGACCTCTATCGTAGAAGAAGTGAACACTCCACAACAAAGTATATACAATTTATGACCTCGGAAGAAATAATTAGTTCGGCCTCCACCCTCGCCTTGATAGGACGCTCTCCTGATGACGCAGGATAAGACTTCAGCGATATTTGCTTCTCATTAAAATATCCGATTCTTATAAAATATCAATTTCTTTTAACATATAAATATGTCTAACGACCGTAATAATAACCTTGACTCTTCAGTTTCACATATGTTTATTTTTCACATCTTGTTCCGTATGTGAGTTGTATTTTTACAACGTCCACCTGGCGGTCAAAATTTTGTCATTCCCAAAAACTAATACAGATGTCGCTGTTGTTAATGAGACGTCTACATTCTTTTAATTGAAGTTTTAAAAGCAATATTCTTTTTATATGTAAATATTTGATTAATGATGTCCCCCTGGTGATAAAATCCAGTATCATGTTCTTGAAACATTTGAACATGCTAGAAATATTCTAAACATGTAAAATCTTTGAATATTCTTTTTTACTGACATGGATTTGTATCTATATTCCATCTCTACACATCTTGTCTTTCAACTCTTATAGAGAAGTAAGAAATATATTTTTATTTAATTTGATTATGTTTTTTTGTGAGAACATAATATAATCCATGTAAATGTGAGATACGTTTAGATACTGCATACTTTATTCATTCATAGCTTTCTACATTTATGAGATACTACAGGTTGAATATACGGACCACATGCAAAGCTCAGCAATAATTTCCCCAATAATAATATATGCACTTGATATCAACAGGTGAACCCCAAAACTGGGCGGTGAACGTAAAAACAAAAATCCGAGTTCAGTAGAAGATATGTGTATATTAGATGTACCCAAAAAATTACGTTTTTTTTTAAAATTAAGAATATTTTTTTTTAAATATTCTTTTTTAACAACTCCAAAAGCTATTTTTTTTTATTTGTCGATAGATGCGGCCTTAATGCTTTCGTTCTAGAATTATATGATTCCTCGTTTATAAAAACTCAAAAGCTTTGACGCGAAATACTCTGTTAGGGAGCATTTCTATTTCACTAATGTTGTAACATATTATTCCATATAATAATACTTCAAAGATCTAATTGAATGATTGTCAGATGATCGAAGACCGGGGATATACAGATAATTATTTAAAAAATTTCATCTTAGATCATTAATTAATATGATTTTTTCAATTTTTTCCTTAATTCGAGTGGAAGCTTTAAACCGTATATGTAAACCTTCCCGATATTTTAAGTGGATCTTTGAATACTAGACTATGCAAACTGGTCTTGTTAGCTATTTTTTGATTTGACATTTTTGGATTTTCCTCAATTTCTGCAGTAATTCGATCTTCGATAACAATTTACTTCTGTTTGACTTGTTTACTATAATCGACTATTTAGATTTCGTAATAATTTTTTCTTGCAATGACGACCATTCGATATGTTACCATTAACTGCACAAACGTTTCTATATTCTGTGACTGCAGAATTTTTTGGTGAAACTTGTGTAACAGATAATTGTGTAAAAATAGCTCTTCAATGTACTTTTTTTAGTCTTGTGCGAAGAATGTGTTTGACAAAAAGACGTAATCAAAACAGCACAACTAACTTAGTTAGTTATTAAAAAAAACATTTTTGCTTTTTTGGACATACCCAATATTTTAATAAAATAATAAATTATTTTTATAACGTTTACAATTTTCGCTGAATATACTATACGAAATTATGAATATTAAAAATATATACGTGTATAGCAGTGGCGTCACTCTAGGAGACATTTGACCCTAATCTTTCTGGCGCCAGCTCTATGCGAAGCACTTCGCGATACATAAACACTCGTATCCCCACTGAGAGGTACGAGAATAATGATTTTTTCTTTATGAAAGATTTCCACAAGATCTTATTTCTGAGAAATTGCTTACTAAACTAACATATCCAGATGAAGCGAATCATGATGATGTAAGTAATATACAGTCCTGTTGAGGGCAGTGGTGTATTTTAACAATCGCAACAATTAATGCACATGTCGAAAACATTGTAACGAAAAATGAGTAAGTAAGAACACATGTATTATATTGTAAGGAGATCACAGAATTAGAAAGAATTACGCACTATCAAAACCTCTCGAAATCGTTAGGTTCATCTCATTAGCTCCAAACGTTGCGATGCGACATTTAAGCTATATAAAGGGGACCGGCCGGCCGCTGCGCGGTTAATTTTTGCGTTTTTGACGGCGGGCTAAACTCCATAGAAATTCACAAGCGTTCAGCGTATGTTACTAGCATGTGAATGATAGCAGCGATAATACGTCAAGAAAGTACCTACATGTGAAGTTAAACAGAATGTTCGAGAAAGTGATCGATGCAATAGAAACAGCATAATAAAAGTTCTTCGGTCGAGTAATTAGAGATAATTAGGGCGTATTAAGAAATTGGATAATAGATGTATTAAATATTATAGAAATATTACTGACTACAAATATAAGAACAGTGCTTTAGAACAGTTTATTTCCAGTGTCTTTTAGTGAAATTAATAAAAACTGTCCAGTGACAATATCACTAATTTAAAAATAAAATAATTATGTCGTACCACCTGTGGTATTAATTAACCTTTGAACATCTAACCAGGTAAACCTGTTTTAGAACACCAGTAGAAATGATAGTTATTTTTCGCTATAAGTACTATTTTCGAATTGTACTCGTATACTTGTGATGTGAAAATAAGACTGACTTGGTGGTCTTCTGGAACAAGGAATGAGCTAAAAGATAATTACATGAATTATTTTAAGGGTCTGTTCCGTTTAATGGTGTGTGCATAAGTAAACAAGTAATATAATTTTACTGTTATTATTATTTTTTAAAAAGCGATAAGTTGTGTTATTCAAAAGAGGGCTGGTAAACGTATTTTATTTTTTATTTTTATTGAGACTAACAGAATTCTGGGTACAAACTACATTAAAAAATGTACATTATTATTTAAAACTCAGCCCACTATTCCAATTAGAAGTGTCTTCGGCCTGCTCTAGCAACATGCATATGTAGATTGGTACGCCTCTGTGTAAGGATCCCTCCTCCGAGGCACTCCACAAAATTCCTGAACTCTAGCGCATAAGTCAAATGTTTCCAGACTATTTTTACCACTTCCTTTTCCATTTGTCCTGGCATACAGGGATCACAACCCGCGAAGCTTTCATAACGTTTGAATAAACATCTTGGAACCACACAGCAATAGACTCATTGCCTAGTATTTTATTTAACAGGTTTAAAAATACTCATTGAGTCACCCGCTCGTGCAATGTTTTATATATCAATAAGCTCGATTAGTATTGGTCTTTATTAGGGAATCATCACAGTATACATATAAAAATGAAAATAATATAATAATTATAGAATTATCATAGAGAGAAAGTCTTTATAGGATGGCTACAGAGCTGTGATAGCTGGCTTAAGTGATCACCATACAGAAATACAGAACACATTACATAATGGATTGTTCACCAATTCTACCGTAAGAAAATCCACACATTATCAAATTTTTGAAAGACAGATAAAATATATATATATATATATATATTTTATCTGTCTTCTTTAAAATATTTAAAAGAATTATGCCGTAGCCATCTACGGTCCAAAATTAGTGATTTCCATGACAGTATATAGATGTTACCACTGGTATTGATTCCCTATTTTTTTTTATCTACGTGATCACTTAAGCCAGCTTATACAAGTCATAAGCTCTGTGGCCACCCTCTAAAGACT
>JADDOH010010284.1:0-10068 GCA_016648135.1 Agrypnia vestita
CAATACAACTTAAATAAAATGATAAAAACTTTGTAAAAAATAACTTTTTTCAATTTTTGAAGGTTTTTATCATTTTATTCGACTAATGCGAATGAATTGTTGATTATTATTCGATTATTATTATTATTATTCGATTAATTATTCAATTAATTATTATTAATTCGATTAATTATTATTAATTATTCGATTAATTATTGTGATTATTATTATTTTATTAATTATTATTCAATTAATGCGAATGAATTGTAGACTTGTTTAATAAAATCACTACGAGTTTGAATGAAAAGGTCAAACTAAATACTATTAAAAATATGATGTCTTAGTAACTAACTAAGCGCGTATATAGTAAATAAAACCCGCGTACTGTAAACTATTTATAACTCCTTGAACGAAGTGGACTCGAGAGCCGTCCGATGATTTGCGGGCCACATGAGTTTAGGTACCCTCTTATGGCAGAGAAAGTACAAAATAAGTTTCTGAGATATCTCTACATGAGAGAGTGCGGGCATTATCCTTGGCTCTACCCAACTGAGTTTCTCCAGGGTATGCTTGGCTACAGTTTTGAGACTAGAATGAATGTGTATTTGATTACGCATTTTTCTCGATTGTTGCGCGGTATGATCGATAATTCTGAAATTATGCGAAGCATCGGTTTGTACGTTCCTAATAATTACCTTAGACAGCGTCAGCATAGATTGTTTCACATTCCAATATACAGGATCAACCTGCCAATGGTTGGTTGGTTGATTGGACTGTTATGCTGAACAATATCTCTCTGGACATTGATCTGTTTCATATCTTTGAAAAGATTTTCCGAAGCAGGATTCTTCTATATTATATAAGAATTTTTATACATGAATTTATATATTAATTCAATGTAATACCATGCACGAATCAAATGTAAGTTTGTCATGCCCATGTTATTTATTATAAACTAGCTGTAACCCGTCAAAAATGACGGAAAATTGGTTCGCTAAGCCCTAGTATATACATTTATAGTATCTTTTTGACGCTCGACGGACTGGCGGCGGTAGCAACGTGCGTTGAGCGATCGGTTTGGGTTTGCTGACCTGGGGTTCAAGCCACATCTCCGATCGTTTAATTTGTTTCTTTTTTAATCCGTGAATTCAAACAAAATTACGGACGTTACACGAGGTTACGGACGGACAGACAACAAAATTATTGTGTTTGATAAATTGAACTGAATTGAAAGTCGCGTTTTATTAAAAAAACGTTTTTACTTTAAGAGACTCGGATTGGAACAAAATCTAAAAAAAACAACATCTGTTAAAATAAGGTTTTGTTTAATTGTGCAAGAACGAATAATTTAACTGCAGCATAAATGTGTTGTATGCGAGGGAGGACAGATTCCGTTGTGACCTAATTCCCTCGCCTAAAAAAAGGGATTAGTCCATCTCTGTACAATTTTATACTCTGTGGGTACAACACAATAATAGTTTGGAAATTTACATATTTAATGGTAACTTGCGCGGTTTAAGGATTAAGTTAAAAATAAGTTTGTGTGGGGAAACAAAAGGTTTCATTGTTTTGAAAAGCCTCATAAAAAACATATTTCTATTTAATCTAGGCTGGGATGGATGGGACGTCTAGGGGAGAAATGTGGCCTATGTTTTCCGCCGGGTCCTAAAGAATATCTATGCAAAATTTGGGTCAGATATATCTAACAGTACAGGTTTTCACGGAGAATATATCAGGGGGAGGGGGAGGAGGAAAATGTCATCTATGTTATCCGCCGTGTCCCAAAGAATAAGTATGCAAAATTTGGTTCAAATCGGTCAAACGGTGTAGATTTGTACAGAAAATACATCAGGGGTGGAGGTGGGGAGGAAATATAATTTATATTATCCACCGTTTCCTAAGGAATAAGTATGCAAAATTTGGGTTATATTGGTAGAACGGTGTAGATTTGTATAGAGAACAGGCAGACGATTGAGACGTTTAGTTTTATAGGTATCAGGCTCACTGTAGCCTTAAAAATTGTTGTACATATGGGTTGAGGGCATAATCCCGGTATCCTATATTATATAGCAATTACCAAATCTGGGACCAAGTACAGTTTGTCGAAACTTGATATTTTGTTTGGACATAATGACATATATATATATATTTCTGATTTTTATAGTACTCTTCGACTGATTCAAATGTGGTCTGAGGAGCCATTGCTCTGGTAATGGCTGACCCTATCCACAGTCCAAGAAACAGTATTCCAGGTGCATCACCTACGCACCTTACATCAATATAAATGTAGAATTATCAAAACCCGAGTGAAATAGAAAAAAAATATTGCCGACAATGCTTATTAGAATAAAAGTTCGTTTAAAGCATAGATTTTTACGGAAACGGATCGTTTGATTGGTGGAGAACGCAAAAATCTATGCTTTATATAGACTTCTACTGTGATCCAACTTGAAACAACCGGCCATTCGTGTACTGCGGTGGACTACAGAGTTGTCCCCGAGGAAAATCATTATCTCAAAGATTCTCGTAAAAATATCATCCTTGGATACGGACCATTTTAATAGGCATGATGGCAGTATTAATAAATTAAACAATAAGTGATTTTAGATAAGAAAATATTTCGAAGGATTCTAAAACATGATCCAGTTTTAATATGCACATTGAGATAAATAAGATTTTCAATAAAGCGAAAGTATAAAATTGCGCAATCCGCCATTTTAACTGAAACACCGGTCAGGGCGAATGACGTCACGCCCAAGTACCCATCACCGTGTTTTTGAACTGTTATCATAGATGAAATGCAATGATTACTTAGGCTTGACGTCACGTAAACGCCATGACAGCTGCGGTCGTTTTTGCGCGAAATAAAAAAAAATTAAGGTAGATGAAAATACAATTATCTGCATAAAAACTTAGTTTATTACTGAAATAATGTTATTTTTGGTTATAGTAGACTTGTACCTACATTGTAGAGAGTTATTATTATATATAATCTGTTAGCGTGCCTATTACATTATAGCAAGCTAAGCCGGTAGGGCAGGGCATTATAATTACATTATTTTATCTTCAGATCAAAATCTCAACACGCGTTTACGGTACTGATATCTCGTCTGTATTTTCCATGTTAGTGTAACTGTTCGAGTTCCAGAAACTTCTGGTGTACTTTGTTGCATACGAATATTCCAGTACGCCCTTCGATTATGTGCCATTCTGCGTAATAATCCGTGAATATCCAAGGGGCGTAGTAAAAATGTCACGGTAGGTAGAACTCTTTTCATATAAGAAAGACAATCGAATTAGTACGTGTACGCCGGCGCCGTGCGTACGACGCACATTGCTTCGTTGTGTGTTGTGTTGGTGTTTACGAGTATAAAAACTAACACAACGAAACAATGTGCCTCGTACGCACGGCTTTCATATACTGATTCGATCGTCTTTCTTATATGAAAAGAGGCCTACGACAGTATCTTCCGAGGTACATAATTTAGCGAGCAGTCCTGTTAAATAAAGAAAATCGTTGTTTATTAAGTAGATATATTTATAGCTTAGGCCCAGATCTTGAAAGGATAAGTAAACTTTTCTCTGAAATTTCTCTACGCGGGTATTTATTGAGTCTCCTCGGGTCGGGCTCGCAGTTTGCGTGGCTCAAGTCATCGCATAAAATGTGAGTGATTACGCAAATAACAAATAATTCAATAAGACTCGGCGAAACGTCCAGTTTACAAATACAAGAGATCAAAGAAACGACGGCCGTAGCCTGACCAGACAATCTTTTTATAACGAACACGTGCGAGAGATGGATTTAAATATTGAATTGATTATTGGAATTGTTGGATTGTAAAGTCAACATTTTCATGACGTGAGATTCGTTCAACAAACTTGTCATAAATACATTGTCGCGGGATTGTGGCGTTGGGAGATTAATTTATAAGTCGCTGAACACAAACATTTTTTTATGAAAGTATCTTCTAAGGACACAAATGCTGGATTTTGTCCCCGGAGCGATCATTAATTAATTAAGGATAAATTACAGAAGTCTCACAACGCTGTGAATACTAATATGTTAATGAAAAAAAATCAACAGATATCTCTAGCAGATACCATAGTGATATGTGAAAAGTTAATTAAATGAATGAATACTTTAAACAATGTATAGCGAATGTCCAAGAAATGCAAAAAAATATATATAATGTGGAAAGCAAATATATTATAGCAGTAGCACAATACTAAAAGATAAATATAATATAAAGTAAAAAGAAAAGCAAAAAAAGAAGCTTAAAGAAGGTAATATATAATAAAAAATGCAAAAAAATAAAATAATATAAATTAGAAAGCAATAATAGCACTCACTTAAAAAAGTACAATTTAATAAAATTTGACATAACAGTTCATTATCTCACCCATCAACAACTGAAATATAATCCACATATTTAAGTCCAATCCGACAAATACTAGTAATTTTTCAATACACCTTTTAAAATATGTTTGAATATTTGAATTTGAATATTATAAAGTTGGTGGCAAATACGTCAAGTCGCTCGTATCTGTTTGCTAGTCTAGGAAGCCTCTGCTATTCTATGCCATGAAGCACTATTCTTTATACTTATTCACTATTTAACGCTCGGAAGTAACTGTCTTAATTTATTGTCGCTTGTTACTCGCCAACAGTTTCTATGTATGTAATCACCGAAATGTCACAACAAAAGTTTCGCATAGCGGTTATATCGCCCCTTATTTTTCGGGTTTCCAGACGTTTCGCGAATCCAGTAGTTTATTCTGGACCTTTCCAGTAATTTCCAGTGATTTCTAATTTACTATGCACTAGAGTGCTGTAAAATCCTCGATTACGTGTAATTCTTTCCGTTTGTATGGTCTAGTGAAAATATTGTCATAATTTTAGACATTTAATTTAATGAGAAAAAATCCTGTTATCTGTCATATTAGCTGTTGCATAATCTTATAAAAATATAACAATACTGTAACCCGTCAAAAAATACGTACTTTTTAGATTTGAATTTCAGCTATACATTAATCAGGTGTCAGTTATACATTTATTAATCATAACAAAAAAGCATTGCGAAATCAATCACATCATTCTAAATCGATGTAAACAAGTTATTTTTTACATTAACACACACATTACAATATGAATGGACTTACTCACCGTTTCTGTTAATCCAATGAACTGCGATCTTTGATGGCTGAAATTTTATTTAATTTATTTCAGTTTTTCACAAAATGCCGAATAAAATTTAACTTTCACAACAAATTAAATTATCGTGAAATCATGGTATGTTTATATAGCATGTAAAAGGCTATGAAAACAGCGCCATCTAGTCTTGGAAGTGTTAGTGTCGGACATTTTTACATAAAGGATTATATATTTAGATGATGGCTGGTTCAAAAATTTCAACATTGAAATAAAAATAGAGATGTTAATATGGTATACGTGTCGCATTGATATTATTACTATTTTCAAACCAAGTTTGTGCTTGTTTATGTGGGGAGGAGGGGGGAGAATATAGAAGAGGTCTATATCCAGTGTGGCGAGGTGGAAGGGAATATATCCAGTCTGAAGAAGAGGAAAAAGAAGATTTGTACGTAGGCTGAAATGAGATTAGTGAAGAGGGACCACATACCCAGGGCCGTTCTATGAGAAATAGTAACCACATCGGCCTTACACTTTCGCCACCCACGTTCGGCATTTTTTTAATGCTTGAGTGACCGTGCTCATCGTGACGCTTATGTGAGTGCGAGCGGGACGGGGAGGCGTTCACACGAAACCGCTTCATTGTCTCTGAGGCGCGAGGATAAATAAGAAAGGGAAGATATTTCATTATCCATTGAGTAGGAATTACAAATTACATATAGGTTTACATGAAATGCTGACAGTTGCAAATAGTTGAAGTACAAACTATAAATGCACAGAGTCCTTAGAGGTATAAAACAAAACATAAAGTAGAACAAACATGACACCCGATACATACATACATAGGAGAACACATATCACACAATTTAAATACAACAAAAAAGAGAATGACCCATATATGATATTTTTCCAAATTATGTATTTAACACATACACTAGAATACGCCTGAAAATTATTATTTTCAATTAATTAATTCCTTTTATAGACTAGTAAATATTTTAACAATATTTTTTTATGCGTGTTCTGAGAATTCAATTACTGGATATCGTCCACAGAGGGATAATTATCAATTAAAATAAATTATTATAGAAGTCACACAGAGACGAAGCTATTTATATTGGAAATATGTATGGCAGTCTTTGTAGGATGGCCCAGGGCATATTGTTTTGTATATCTGTCTAATTTTCTAATATCGTAGAATTATGTTAAAAATTGCAACTTCGCACTAAAATGTGTTTTCATCAAAAATAAATAAAAAATGTCTTATCCACTGTTATATAATTGAATTTGAAAGTAAATATCGAAATTCTCTGAATAATCTGATACTTTAAACTTGCTTGAGATGCTAAACATGAATAATTATACCTACATTCTTCCGTAATATCAGTTAGATATTTATTTCGTTTGGATAAAATCGAAGGTCGCAGAATTAAAAAAAAAACATTTTATTAATACTTTCTGGAGATTTTATATAATTTTATTTTTATAGCAAGGACGCTTTTTATCATCAATGTAAAAATAATTCTGGTTACGCAAGAAGAACTGCAAAAAATACGTGTTACGTCTTCTTATTATAGAAACTGTTTAATAAACAACATTCATTATGGCTATTTTGATATATCTCCAAACTTAATGATATTTTATCATATTTTTGTGCTATTATATAACAGCGTTTTAGCAGTTATGATGTCGTCATCATCATCATCACATTACCATAATTACTCCTATTTTAATATGTTTTATGCTTTCTTACTTAATATAACTGTGCTTATTTTATGCTCTTTTGTATATTCCCAATAGGTACTTATATTTAATCTAGGCTGGGTTGGATGGGATGTTCAGTAGGAAACGTGGCCTATGTATTCCATAGGAATCTAAAGAATATGTGTGCAAAATTTTGATTTGTACAGAAAATATATCAGGGGAGGAAGTGGGGTAAATGTGTAGGGAGGAATTGTTAGATAAAATGAAAAATAGACAGAATTATCGGGGTATGTAAAGAAATTGCTGTCGTTTGTGTTGATCATTATGATATATTCACTTATGTACATATCAACTATTATATTAATGATTTATGGGGAGATTTTTAGTACAGTGGTCGTATAGAACAAGTACGCAAAACTTGGGTCAGATCGAACAAACGGACAGATTTGTATAGATAACAGTTAGACAGACAGATATTGAGTTTTATAGGTAAAGGTACTTACAATATAATTAATACTCTATATTCTACATGAAGACTCCACGGGAAAAACAATGAATATCAAGAAATGTTTATTTAGAGAAAAACCATTTTTTTATAGTTTCAAAATCCATATTTCTTTCACTAAGGCCCCGGGTACGATACGAGCGGCGAGCAGCAGAGCGGCAGACATAGACAAGAGTGCCGTTCTTGTCTATGAAGTGGTGCCGCTCACATTTTTGTTTGTTTGAGCGTGATACAGATGTGGTAGTAGCAGGCTACGATAAGCAAGAGCGGCAGGGCGGCACCGCTTGCCGCTCACACTTCGCCGCTCGCCGCTGTTCCCGGACATTAAATTTCGCTCACCGCTCAAGCGTCTGTTTTTTTCTGTCAATTTTTCTACGGGAAACTCTTTGCAGAGATATTTTATAGTTTATATTGAAGCTCTCCTACAAAACAATATCAGATAAGAGAAAGTTAATGGATCTCGAGTGTGAGATTTTAATATCTCAAGAGCAAAGTTTGACGTGTTTGTGGAATGACAGACATAATGATTTTAAAAATTGTGTGATTACGAAGAAACTGTGGGAAGAAGTTTTGTAAAAATGTTCTTAGGTTTTCACGGCCACTCAGAATCTTCAAGTTTGTGTTTACTGGGGTATTATGCCGTGTTGTTACGACCTTTCGGGCCGAAGTTTCGGATCCCATTGCAGGGTCCATCATCAGGGCTGATGTGTTGTCTTGAATGTTGGTGTTGTGGTTAAGTATCGGCTTGCAATACCGTGCCGAAGTCATGATGTGTTTGTATTGTGTTGTATGTATGATTCATCTGTTGTCTGATCACTATCTCTGCGGAGTCTGCGACGAGAATGACTTTGAAGCGCCGGATACCAAGATGTTTTTAATTTGAGACCATCATCTCTATTAATGTTTATCGGATGCTTGTAGATTTCTAGTGCTTCCTTGATAAGACGCGCATGGTGACTCTTAGGCTTTCCAAGGATTTTCGGTTCGAATGCAAAATGATGGCCGGTATCCAGAAAATGCTCAGCCAGTGCTGATTTTTCTGGATGACCGAGTTTGCATGCCCGTTTGTGCTCGTTGACCCTTTTGGAAATGGTACGCGCCGTTTGCCCCACGTATACTTTATCGCAGTCTTGACAATCGAGTCTATTTGTCCGTCACACCGTCCGTTTCTAAGCGATCTCGATCCTTTGCTGATCTCAACATATCTTTAATTTTGAAGTTGGCACCAAAAACTGTCTTTATGTCTCTTTTCTTGAGAGCTCTGGCAATTCTGTCTGTAACGCTTTGGACAAAAGGCAGAAAGGCGATGCCTTTGCACTTAGGTTCTGTATGTTTTTCAGGGCGAACAGACCTCGTACTTATGACGCGTTGTATCTGTCGCTTCTGGTAACCATTGCCTTCCAGTGCGTCGCTGAGTGTTATCATTTCCTCCTGTAGATATTCATCTTGGCATATCCTTTTGGCCCTCGTGGCCAAAGTGTTGATGAGACCTCTTTTTTGAGCAGGATGATGGTGGGAGTTCGCATGTAGATAACGGTTGGTATGTGTAGGCTTCCTATAAACTCTGTGTCCGAAACTCCCATCGGCTTTCTTTTTTATTTCAACATCAAGAAAAGGCAGCACGTTGTCTTTCTCTATCTCCATGGTGAACTTCAGGTTCTTATGTAGTGAATTAAGGTGTCCAAAAAAATCACCTAGTTTGTCTTCACCATGCGGCCAGATTGCAAACACGTCATCGACGTATCTCCACCAGACCTTCGGAGTAAAGGATGCTGTGTCCAGTGCTGTTTCTTCGAATTTCTCCATAAAAAAGTTAGCAATCACCGGAGAAAGTGGATTACCCATCGCTACGCCTTCCACTTGTTGGAAGAGCTCACCTTGGAAAGAAAAGTATCCACTCGTCAGGCAGTGCTCAAACAGTGCGCAGATGTCTTCATCATAAATTTCTTCCAACAGACTCATAGTGTCGTCCACAGGCACATTAGTGAAGAGGGATATGACGTCAAAACTGACTAGTATATCACCCCTTTCACACTTTATTTCTTTTAGCATATTGACGAAGTATGCTGAGTCTTTCACCCATGAGGACGTCTTCCCCGTCTGCATCTGTAGGAGACCGGCCAAATATTGTGACAGCTTATATGTTGGCGCTTCTATTGCGCTCACAATTGGTCTTAGTGGCACTCCATCTTTATGTATTTTGGGAAGCCCGTAGATTGCTGGTGTTTTAGACGCTTGCACAAATAGTTTGAAATGCAAATCGGCTGGAATACTGGAAGCTTTGACCAGCTCCCTAGTTTTTCTGTCGATTCTATCTGTTGGATTCTTCTTGATTTTCTTATAAGTGCTGCTTATAAGAAAATCAAGAAGATGTGGCAATGCCACAGTGATTTTGGACCAAGTAGACTACATAGCGAAGATGCGGGGACTTTTGGAAAGCAGCACTTATAAGAAAATCAAGAAGAATCCAACAGATAGAATCGACAGAAAAACTAGGGAGCTGGTCAAAGCTTCTAGTATTCCAGCCGATTTGCATTTCAAACTATTTATGCAAGCGTCTAAAACACCAGCAATCTACGGGCTTCCCAAAATACATAAGGATGGAGTGCCACTAAGACCAATTGTGAGCGCAATAGGAGCGCCAACATACAAGCTGTCACAATATTTGGCCGGTCTCCTACAGATGCAGACGGGGAAGACGTCCTCATGGGTGAAAGACTCAGCACACCTT